>VXAC01006287.1:165008-183624 GCA_013399225.1 Rhipidura dahli
GGCGCGAGCCGCGGAGCGGGGGGGGGGCCGGGCGGCGCATGGAGCGGGGGAGCGAGCGGGGACGCTGAGGGTGCGCGTCACCTGAGTTTGTGCGCCCCGTGTCCTTGGGCGTCCCGTGTGTCCTGTGTGTGCCGCGTGTGCCCCCCGTGTGTGCCCTGTGTCCTGCGTGTGTGCCCCGTGTGTGTCCCGTGTCCTGTCACACACCCGTGGCGGCACGGGCATTTATGTGCCTGTACGAAGCTGTGTTCCTGTACTTAGTGAGGTCAAAGTCGCAGCCGTGCGGATTTTAGGATGTCTGCCGTGAGAGCCGCTCGCCCGAGTCGGCTGATTCTCATCGTGGTGGTGAGAGGTTTCAGTGTAGGGCAAGGAGCCTACACTGAGCTCAGAATTAAAGGTCATCTTGCAGTTTGCTCGCAGCCCGTGACGGCAGCGACATCTCCTTCGGCTCACTGCACCCATGCACTCCAGCTCTTTCTGTTTGTCGTGTCATCCCGCTTCTCCTGAGCCCCTGGATAATGTCAAACACTCTGTTTCCTGTCTTAATTGGTGTGGCCTCCTCACACACTTAAGGTCTGACTCCTGTGGTTAGAGTGTTTGCAGGCTGACTCTGGAGAGTTTTGTAAACTTGCTGGGAAGTAGATTGACATCTGCATGGCTCCACGTGCGGAGCTGGGTATTAAGTGCAAAGTCTTCCTAAAAAGAAACTCTAATTATGAACGCGGTGATACCAGAAAAGTGAAAAAATGCACACATGCACCCACACACAGTGTCCCGCGTGTCGCCTGTGTCCTGTCACCCCTGTGAGGGATGAATGTAGGGAGAAGCTGCCAGCAAGTCCCTCTGTGACAGGGGGCCCGCAGCAGCTCCCAGTGCCACGGCAGGGGGCGGGATGGCCGGCCAGGGAGATGAATAATTAAGGTTAAAAGGGATTACTGGAGGTCATCTCATCCAAGCTCCCTTCTTAAGCAGGTTCCCCTAAAGCACGTCACTCAGGATTGTGTCCAGGCAGATTTTGGGTATCTCCAAAGAGCGAGGCTCCAAAGCCTCTCTGGGCAGCTTTTTCCAGTGCTCGGTCACTTACATAGTAGGGAAGTTCTTCTCATGTTCAGATGGAACTTCCTGATTATTAGTTTCCGCCTGTTGCCTCTTGTCCTCTTGCTTGGCACCACCAAGAAGAGCCTGGCTCCATCCTCTTGACACGCCCCCTTCAGATAGTTAGATTTTGACAAGGTCCCCTCTCAGTTGTCTCCAGGCTATACAGCCCCAGACCTCTCAGCCTTTGCTCATATGAAAGATGCTTCAGTCCCCTAATCACCTTTGGACACAATGGAGTTTTTACAAAACCATGAAGGCAATGACTGATGACACAGTTACTGCTCAATTGCAAAACTGGCATCTGGATCCAGCTTGGAATTTTGCTGATTTAGGGACTAAAGGGGCTCTGTGTATCAAGACCTGAGGATTTTGCTTGGGTCTTTGTTAAATAACAGTTCACAAAAACTCTGTCCCAATGAAGCAAGTACACTCTGTTTCTCCTTTGCTGTGGTCAAGTCAAGAAGAGATTGTTTCAAGACCTAGGTGAGACATAAATCCTGAAGTCTATAGGAAGATCAGCAAACTAACCTGCAGTCAAATGCAGACTTAGAACAGACCCACAGCAAGAAAATTCCATCCTTTTACAGCCTGGCTCCAAATAGTCCTGTTGTAGTATTCGCCTCACTGATCAAGCTTGAGACCAGCCTGTACCACTCCCAAATTTGTCACTAATTTTGCAAACTAATTACTGTTCTTCTAAAGGAGCTTGCTGTGGGTGCAAGATCATACTTGCATTTCTATTTTAGCAGCCCACAGATGGGTAGGTTGGATGGTTCACAGAGCTTGGGGCTGCTGAGAGACTTTTGCAAACTCCTAACAAATCTGAAGTAGGAGATCTTTGGCTTAAATAATTCAATTATGCTATTTCTATAAAGCTTCTGACCAACCAACCCTCTTTAGGTAGAACTCTGTCTATGGCAGCTTGTATTTAAAATCTAGTAGAAGGCACTAGAGATAAATCAGTGCTGGGGTACAGCTCCCCTGCAGCAGTGGCTGTGTGGCTGCCTCAGGGAGTGACTATTACTGTGTTCTGGCCCTCTTGGGGAAGCAGCCTTGGCAGTATAACCTGCTGCAGTGTTTTTTGTACTTTGGCTTGGACCTAGTGCCTTGCTTGCTGTTTTTGTATTACTCTGTAAAAAACTGCTTGTGGGCAGAAAAGGCAATTATTGCCTAAGTTATGGATTCTGGCTCTCTTTGCTTGCATGTTTTGGCCTTGATAGTACTCTGGGCTTAGGGTTTGGTTGCTGCCTTGTATTTGTAGGCAGAGAGTTATGGCACATAAAATAATAATTGCACAAGCTAATGATTTCACATCTGACGCACGTTTTTGCAGACAGTCCTAATTTTGGAACCACTTGTCCTGCTCAAGTTAAGGAGAACTGGTAGAGATGGATCCAACAAGATACTTTGTTCATTTGTGTGGACCCCTGATCTGGCTGAAGAGTTGCCTGCTCAGAACTGAGGGGTTTTGCATGTCTCCTGTTGGGTCAGCTGAGGAAGACTCTGATGATGCACTGATAAAGAAAGCAGCACACCCCTGCCCTAGGTCCAAGCCCTTTTCCTTGGGGTTACAATAATCTGAGAAGCCCTGGGGGTGAAGCCGCGTAGGAATACCACTGATAGTCCAATTGGTATTGGATGCCACCCCAGGCTACTCTGCCCTGGGAAACCTACCCTTGATTAGAATAGGGATGAAAAACTCTCAGAAAAGGATGGAATCTCAAGAATTAAAAAAAAAACACTGAAAACCTTTACTTTTGCCGCATAAGCACCCGGACTTTTCAGGAATGCTTCCTGTTGCGTGAACAAGGCTCTATACTGGGAATAGCAGGGCGTGTCTGTAATGTTACTTAAACATTAGTGGTGAATCCTGTGGCACAAAGCCAAGTGATGTGTGGCACACGCTTTTCAAAGCTTGCCTTGTAAGTTCCAGGTGCCTTGGAGAGAGCTACTCAAAGTAGTCCCAAAACCAAACAAGGGAGAGAGCTAATTGCTAAGCAACATGAATGGTGGGGAAGTTCAGCACTCAGCTTAGTCCCTGGTCCTTGTTGATGTAACAGAGTGAAATATACCAACATGTCTGCATAAAAATGTAGGCTAACAAAAATATGAGCCTCATTATACTAGGACAGCAACCATGCCCCGGGCTCCATGCCTTGTGTCACAGAACAGGGCAGTGTGGCAGCATCTCACTGCATTGAGACTCTCTTCCAGTCGCTCACGTATCCATTTGCAGCTGGGTTAACAAAATGCAGATTCCAGCACAAGACTCTGGCCAGACTCACTCTCTAACCAGGTACCTTAACTGATGGACAGCACTGCAATCCCTTAGTTTACCCATGCAGATGATAACTGATTATATTATGGAGTCAGATGACTTGGGTAGCAGTTGCTGAATGAAGAAAATTAGTCCCTGCCTTTCCAGGTTTTAGTGCGTCTCACAGTTTGGAACATTCTCTGCTGCTATCTTCAGCATCTGCTAAGCCCAGTATCTACAAATAAATTGCACCTCTCATCCCATGAGAATAACTGGAGGTGTGAAGATTTTTCTCTTGCCTTCACACTGAGCAGTTATCAGTGTCAGGAAGTGGCCTAACTGGGAAACCAAGGCAGAGCATTTAACTAATTAGAACAAAACCAGGCATAAAAAAATAAACCGAGGAAAAACCAGGGGACTTGACATTTCAGAAAGCTTTGCCTTCCAAATGCATTGGGATCTGGGAAGTCTTCTCACTAAATATTTTTAAATATCAGAACAATCTGGAAACATTTTAGCTTGGAAGAAATGTTATGCTTTGCCCTCTTCATTCCCTCATGTTGCTTTCCAACTTGTGTGTGCTTTTTTTTCACTATTTGTTTTCTCCCTTGGGACAAGGGATCCAACTTTTCCCTGCTATTCATGCTGTTCTCAGTGCCTGCACTTCAGTTCTGGAAGGAACATCTCTTTCTGATAAGAACTGCCCTTTCCACCAGTAGGGTTTTTGTGCACTCACTTATTTTCCTGCTTTTCCCATTCTTCCACTCTCATCATTATTATCCCTCTGTTTGTTCTCCAGCCATTTGTGCAAGTGTCTCATCATAAGGTTTATGAAATCCAGACCGAAAAATATTCTGCTGCTAAAAAAGACAGGAATTAAATCAATTCTTCTCCTCAGGTCAGTGGTGACAATGTGTACACGCTGATATCTGCTTCCTTCAGTGCACTGCATAGGAGCTCCAGTCTCCATTTCTTCTCAAAATCCAGGACAAATGGTAGGTACAGTATATAATTAGTTTCTTTAGAAATAATCCACAATCTTGTAACATACATCACTAATACATGAAATGGCTGTATTGAATGGAAGTGAATGGTCATTAAGTGAGGGGATCTACTTTCTTCCAAGAAAAGAGGGGCCCTTTAAGAACTACTTTTCATTCAACCTTGTGCCTGAAACTACTACACTTTTAACTTAACCCATTTTGCATTATTTGAAGAGAGATTCTCTTCTGGCTTGCAACCATCAATGCTACTTGTTCATTTCTTAGCAGGGGATAAGCTCAAAATACCCTTATGTTTGTGGCTATTTCAAGGTAAAGGAATTATCTGGAAGTTTTCCCATTTTCCAGATGCAGTAATGTTCAAACTAAATATGGGATGGACTGTGGGATAATACCCTGTGAACACTTTAATACACACAATAATATCCTCATGTTTATACAAATATGGATTTTTTTCCAGACATAAATGTTGCAGTCTTTCTTACAGCGGTACCAAGGATTATATTAAGAAAACAAAATCATAACATTCACCACACTGACTTTGTGGGCCACACCAAGAGATGACATACTGAGCCATATTCCTGCTACTGGCATCAGTTGAATTGTACTTCAGCTGTATTTAGCCTATGGTGTTGCTGTTCCTGGAGACAGTGATTTCTTCTTTCTAAATCAGGTGACAGAATTGGTCCTTAAAGGCTAAATTAAGCCACTGCTTTCACTACAGAAGGAATGAGAGGCAGTGCATGTGGACACACCATGCCAAGAACAGTCCAAAACAGCAGCTGTGACCCTGCTGCTTCTTCTCTGCTCTCCTGCTTTCCAGGAAAGTGTTTTCTGTAGTTCTGGAAAGAATGCAAAATTCAGCCTTGCATCATTCGGGTACCTTGGTGTACCTCTGTGCTTGAAACTCCCTTGCCCAGTTCCCTACCTTTATTTGTCTGAAACCACTACAACACACCTTTACACCACCCAAGCAGAGCAAAAGCTTTTCTGGTGCTATCAAAAGGTATGGTTGCCTGTACTCTACAATCACAGTGCTGTGTTTGGAGTTCATATCCTTTCTCTGCCATGCTCTTGTCTTGATGCTTATCAAATTGAGCAGTCAGGAAAGCCCTTTCCCCTTCGACGTCCTTCATTTCTGCATACCAGGTGGGGGCAGCAGCCTTCAAACAGGCAGGTGATAATCACCTTTCCAAGACCATGGGTGGGAAGGATGGGAGCAGCTGGGATTCCACACTGCTGCACACAGGGAGCTCAGGGGCAGCATCAGATGTGTCTCCACTCCTAAAGAGGTCCAAGAAGTGAAGTAGAGCTCTGCACCTCCATTGGCTATGACACTGATAGCTAAATCACTCTCTGGCACTTTTTTGGAGCCTTTTGTATGATACCTGAGAACAATATGCTAAGGAGAAGTCTGGCCCTAAGCAGGATAGATACCAGCCAGTCACTGCCATTTGCCCGCAGGAGCAGTGGTGAGTGGTGGGGTTCTTCAGCAGCATCAATGGCAAGGATCTTGCAATAAATAGGAGAGAAAAAGGAGACAGGGATGAATGATGTAAAAACTTTTTTTTGCCGCTCCCAACTTTTTTGAGGTCATTATTGAGACATTATTTATTCTTCATTTTTCAGTCATGATCTTAAGAAAATACTCAGAAAGTGCCAGTTTTTTCTGTTTTGGAATTTCTAGTTTGCTTAAAGGTTCTGTAGTAAAACTGTCCGTCCATCACATTGGGGTGCTGAGGCCACAGACAGAAATGTAATTATTCTAAAGCAAGTGAGCACCCAAAAGCTCCTTTGAAAATTAATCATAGTTTTGAGGAACTCAGCACGTTTGAAAAGGCTTTCAATTTAAGCCTGATTTTCTTTTTTTCCAGAAGAATAATGAACAATAAATTTCAGCTATGTAGTTTTCAAATGCCCATCTTGAAATAGCCTCAGGACTCTGATTACTCGTGCTGCCAGCACTTGGATGTCATAGCAGTAGAATTCAACAGCCTAAGTAGCAGCTGCTGAACTACTTCATTTTTCAGGTTTGTATTTTCAAACAGACAGGCAGTGTTTTTAGGTTGTCCTGGGTTAATCAACTACATTGTCCTTCAGCAGGACTGTGGATGTCCACAGCTGGGAGCAGGGTGAATGGCTCAGAGGAGGCTCTTTGAGGCAAGCTGCTCCCTTTGCCTTTATTTTCCCACTTTGCTGCCAGTTGTCTTGAAAGTGCTTTTAATTGTAAGTTAAAGAAACAAGACACCCATGATTACTATTAGCTTTTGAAATACTGTGTTCAGGTGGGCAGATGTAGCTTTAGACATCCACATTTGGACCGCCTGTCCAAAATCAAGGCAGTGTTAAAAACAGTTGTGGAGTTGATGGGACTGCAACATCAGACTCTGCTGTTTCTGAATGTATATGAACAAGAATCAGGGAAATAAAAGTTGAAGCAAACAAGTTAAAATGCTCAAAAGAACAATTTTTAAACACAGAAGCATTCAGAGAACAACACCTCCTTTTCAGCACCCCTGGTTCACTCCTAGAAGCCATTTCTAACACTTCTGCTAAATAAGTTGAGAAAGTCACTAAAGCATAGCAACATTGCAGTTGCCCTAGGAAAAAAAAAGTGCTAAAGAGCCTTGAGAAAACTCTGAATAATGAAGAAAGCAAGAACAAATGTTTTATATATGTGGTATTGTTAAAAACTCTCAAGTGGCAAAAATACAATAAACAATAGTAAAGAATAGGATATTTCTGTTTTGTTTCCCCACACTTGAGATGACCTAACCTACCTCAAGCATGGTTCTACTTTGGGACTTGTGAGTTATTTGATCAGTCCAAACTTGTGAAAATAAACACTATTATTCTACTGTTTTACATTCTTTTGTTCTCTGTAAATAGACTGAGAACTAGCAAAGTAAATTATAATAAAATACAAATCAAAAACTGCCGATAAAGCAGAAACAACACAAGCAGAAAAAAATGTAATAAACACAAAAATAATGAAGTTAAATACTCATCACTGAGCACAGCTCTGTGTGCTCCAGATTACCTTGTCACTGTTTTATGGTTGAATTCTGATCTCATTTACAGACATCTCCTGCAGAGACTTCCTTCATGCTAACCCTGGCATGGCCAAGAGAAAAACCTAATATCTTGGGGTCAGTATTTTCAGAGAACCTTGTGGAGTTAGGTCTTCAGATTTCATTGGATTTCAGTGCAGGTTGAACACCTAAATTTGTGTCTCTGAAAAAAATTCCCTGGTAAAGTAACAGGCCATTTTTTTGGCCCTACCTGTATTGTCTTCCACACACTATTTTCCAGTGTTTTTCCTAGTTGTAAGTAAATGCCGTGGGACTATATTAGTACCTGAGGACCCAGCTAGAAGAGATGAACTTGTTTGTAAAGTCTTTATTAAGAATAGGTTTGCTCTCTGGGCCCTAGACCCGGAACTCCATCCATGCCTCTGTGTGGCAGTGACATCTTGAAGGCATGTCTTGCAGATCAGTTAATGTCCAGATGTGTGCTCATCACATGTTAAGAATTACTGTTGTTCGTAACATCAGTGATAGGGCTTTCACCACTCCCTGGGAGAAGTCATTCTGCAGCCTGATATATGTCACTGTTGGAAGGCTTCTCTTGATATTCTTATAGAGGTTTTTAGCACTGGAAGACTGTGAAGATAGAAAGCAGAAAGCTCACTGTGTTGGCTGGAGCTCAGTATGCATGTGCCTATGCCTGTGCATAGAGATGAGGTAACTGGTCAGACATGGTATCATTTTACATTCCCCTCCCACACCAGAAAAGCACCTTCCTTCTTTATCCTATTTATAGAAAATAAAAGAATTTCCTTGGTTCTTTTTTTTGGACAAGAAATGCAATGTTAATGTTTTACACAGATCTTTTCAGTCAAAAGCCCAGGAAGGAATCTATATGGCCCTGGCTGGGAGAGCATGCTGCCTGTAAAAACAAGGCAGTAAGGGTGGTTAATGACCTGATGTCCACAAATGTCCAAATTCTGTCTCAATGCCAAAAAAAGGATTAACCCAAATGATACAGTTCAAGTAAGTTACTTCATACCAGAACTGAAGCAAACTTCACATGGGAAATCATAATGTATGCAAGAAATTATACCTTCTCCTGGCACTCCCACACACACTGAACTGCATCCATCCCTGCTTAGGGAGAAAGATGTAAAAATAGCACAGAAAAGCATATTTTCAGAGGATAAAGTGAAATTTTAAGTTAACTAAATAGCCCAGGTTGAAAGAGTATGCAGCTTTTACCAAATTGTAAAGGAGTTATAATTACAGATGGTCTAAAAAAAGAGATATACAAGTTTACACACTTACCTGAAGTTCATTGTCTCAAATGTGGCTTAACATCCACCATCTCAGTTTGATTTAGCTGAAGAAAGTAAATCCATCTCTTACCAATACAACTTTCCAGAAGGATTTTTGAAATCCTCTTTTCCCTTGTGTCTACTTAACAAATGATCTCTGGAAATGCTGGCTCTTTACTCACAAAAGTCATATTATTGGGACACAGTTCATCTTTTCATAATTCAAAGGCTGGAGGGGCATGGTATTACATTTTATAGGCGAGTCTTACAATAAAGATGTTAAAATGATTGTCTAGTCAGGATGAAGAATATTTATCCTACAGTCATGCACGGTTGCCCAAGGGTTTTTGCATAAATTCTTCCTTGATCCACACTCTCCTATTTAACTTGAGCATGTTAGTTCCTCTTACCTTTACCCAGCTGCCTGAAGCAGCTAAGGAATGAGATACACATCCTGAGTTCCTTTGAGAGTCCAGGCAGAGTGCAGCATCTCCAGTGCAGCCACCTTAGATCTGAACTGGACTCTCCATTAACTTCCCTACCTACCCTGCCCACACAGTATTCAATGGAGACTCACCCAGCACCCACAAAACCTAGCAAAAAACTACATCAGATGTGTAGGAAGGAGAGGCAGGCTTTGGGGCAGCACAGAGAGGGTCACTGGCCTTTGCAGAGGTTGCCTTCCACTGCAGTGATCTTGGCATGGTGGCAAAGAGAGCCTTTGAGAGCCTTCCTTGCAGGATTACAACATGGAGGGGTCACTCTACCTCAGCCTCAGGAACCAGCTGCACTGGAAGGGCAGATACAGTGGCTTTTAAAAAAGTCTAAATTTGGAGCCTGATTCTTCACTGCTTTTCCCCATATGATGAGAGCAAAGGGGGTTGTTTGTGTGTTGATCGTTTTTCCAACTGATTTCTTCATAAATTTGAAGTGATTTTATACAGCACCCTGCCCAGTTGTGGCCTGAAATTTTCATATGTGGGAAATAATTTGCTCCAGTTTTACTTGGGGAATATTTAGGTTAGATGGCAGCTTTCTTACATTGTTTATGCACATTTTTAGTTTTCTTTTTATATGTTTCATAATTCCCCAAGGATGTGTGCATAGTGTCAACAGTACTGAGTGACATGAACTTCTACTGTAAGGAACTGAAATATCACGGTAATCTAGTTTTCATGGTAATTTGGCCCATGGAAGTCTCTCCCAGGAATAAAAATGCCTGAGAAAGACAGAATTCACATAAACTCTCATTATTTTCTAAGTTCATGCATGAGTCTGTGGGGAAATAGACGAATTGTCAGCCTCCAAATATAAATTACACTGCCCAAGAATGAAAGATCAGTACATGCTCAAATTCCAGATCCAGTAATAATAAAAATAAAATTCAGCATTAGTTCCATTGATAACAAAACCTCAGCACAGTGCAAAAATACCACCCTGATCAGCACAATATAAAAGAAGAAGGGTGCGGTTCCCTCACAGCTGAAGCCAAACTAAGCTGATGTGTTTCCTTTCATGGTCACACCACCCCTCGTTGCCATCACAGCACTATTTATTTTATTTTGTTAGTTTTCTAACAATTAGTACCTGGGCCTATCCTGCCCTGACAGGAAGTCAGAGGAAGAGCACATATGTACAAAGTGCAAGGTGGGTTGCACTCCACATAATCACCTGGATGCATGCAAGGAACATAAAGCAAATGTAGAATGGCAGCAAAGCCTTCTGCACAAGACAGAATGGCATTATTTATGCACAGACTAATTAGAAAGTCCTTTGGTTTGTGTACCAGTAATCCATATGATTAATTTGCCATCTTGGATAGAAATTAGGAAACCTGTTTGCCAAAGACTTGCTGAACCAGTCCTTCTTTCTCACTGTCTGGTATGGCATTTACGTGTTTGTCTTCCTGTGAACATAGCACCACTTTAAGGGTATAGGAATAGGTAAAGAAAAAGAAAAACTATGAATATCATATACAAATTGTTAATGGAAGAGCAGCTCTCTCTGTGTGAGAAAGGGGAATAAACTATCCTGGAAGAGAAAGTAGAATAAATCAGGTATCTTTTGCAATTACATCCATGCTGGGTGCATAAATATATTAGCAAAAACTCATCTCCTTAAATGAAATAATTATATAGCTCTCAAACTGAATGCATACTGTAATAATTTAAAGAGAAAACAACCATAAATAAATTAAATTTCTTTTTAAGTTAGAAAAAAATAAAAGAATCACAGTGGAGACAAGAATTTGAAAATAATTAGCACTCAGTAACTGTGTTTTAAATGGCCCACAAAGTGAAGAATAGTGCCACTGTAAACTGGGCAGTCCAGCCAGAACTGGAAGACTCAAGTATTGCTGCTTATTTAAAGCTCTCTGTGATTCTATAAGGGCCTGGAGGCAGTGGTGTGTAACACTTAAAGCCATGTTACTGGTGCGTGACGCGGCTCCCGAGAGCAACGCCAGCAGCCCGTATCCGCACCGGGACAGGTTCCACTCCTGTGTCCAGTTCCCCCTTTGTGTATTCACAGGCACCACAAAAGCAACGTGAATGCAGCAAACTTCACCTCTTGGCAGATGTCGAATTTCTTTCCCAGGAGAATGACCCCAGCGCCTGCCTAACACAATACAAAGAAGGGTTTTTTCCAGCCGTGCCCTGCAAGTCAATACTCGCTGTTATGTAACTAAACACAGCATATCAGCTCACATAGCCTTTTTAATGGGGAAAAATGGTACTTTTTAAGATTTGTGGCCAGATTCATCACACGCCTGACAGCTCTGTGCTGCTCCAATGACACAGAACAGCTTTCAGCCTGCAATAACTGATTGATTAAACCAGCTCGTCATGGTATCACTGGAGCAGTGCAAACCAGCTGAAGCATAACACTAAACCTACCTTCTCAGCTTTGATTTTGAGGGATTTATATCTCAGCCTGATATAATTTCTGATGATAAAACATTTAATGGATTAGTTAATTAATGTGCATGCTTAAAAGCTTGATATTCACTTGATATTTGGTAATAAGTTAATTAATTTAAATGTGTGAAATCTTGGTGTTTACTTACTGGGTAACACATTTGAGGAGAAAGCACTATAGGATGATTTTTAAAAAATCTGTCCCCCTGTGTCCATAAGCATGTTTGTGTGACATTGGTGACTGGAGGTAAAGAACAGGACTGAGTGCAGCCTGGGTTAGGAGCAGTAAGTTATTTCAGCATCCCATGTAAGGCAGAAAGAGTCCGTCTTAAATCAAGTCCACTGAAATTTGCTTCACAGAATGTGCAAAATGACACCAAAAGCCAAATACAATGTTGCTTATGGACAGCAAACACACAGGAAATAACTTCTGATGCTGCCATAGAAGTACAGCAAAACAGGATGCAGAAAGGTTTAGTGGGAAAGATGACTCTGCAAAAAGGAAACTAAGCCTTATTTATAAAGCAAGGCTCATGACCTCTCAGGGAGAGAGAGCCCAGCCTGTCATTTTCTGCCATGGCTAAATCACGGCTCATGAGCAATCAGTCTATTATTTCCAAAATTTTCAGGCTAATTTGCTATTGCGAAATGAAACTTCTTCAAACGAGACAAAAAGTGCATTCCTCCTTCAGGATTGCACTCTGCACATGCCAAATCTGAAGTTACAAACCCAAGCTGTTTTGGACTTACCTGAGCATTAAAAAAAAAAAAAAAAAGAAAAAAGAAAAGAAAAAAAAAAAGGTGGGGGGACCTCAGAACAATTTTCTGAGAGAAAACTGTTCATCAGTTTCCAGAAAAAAAAAAACAATCACTTGGGCTAAGGTCAGTTTGGGAAATTTCAAGCCAAAATATGAGTTTCTGAGCATTATAGAATAATGGTAAGCAGCAGTTTAAACTGAAAGTCATTCTGGGAGTCATTCAGAGACTAATTCCAAAGTTCATGCTGAGTTTTGCCTCCACCATGGCTCTGGTTTTCAAAATTCTACTGATTTTCCCAAAGGGAAGAGATGTTCTTGAAACTGGTCATTACTGTATCTCTGCAGCAGAGATTTCCTGAGAGGTCCGTCAAAATTAGGCAAGGGAAGAGGGCAGGGATTTTTGGATGGGATTTGTATTTTAGCACAACATTCTATAAATGTAGATACACTGTGAAAAACTCATTGTGCAAATGTTTTTGTCTCACTAGATCCTAAGAGTGACTTTGCCTCACAGCTTCTTGCCTGTTCTGCTAATCTGGTTGGAGAGGTTTATCAATGCAAATTATATGAGGAAAGAGGCTTTTGGAAAACTGATGAAATTTTTTTTTAAATTGAAGTTATTCTTAAAGTTAGAAAGAGAAACTTTTGAAAGTTTGAAAAAAAATACTAACACATAGATGAAGTGACCTAAGTGGCCTTTCTATGGGCACCTTTCATTTTATGAAATTTATGGACAGCTTTGCTCCCTGTGCCCCATGGAACATTGTGTGTGACACCTCTTTGCCACCTGGATTTCTAACCCCACCCATCATCTGAAAAATCCTCTTGTACTGTTGAATGCTTTGATGGTATCTAAATGCAAAGGATTTCTCAAAATTATGCATATTAAGTAGCACTGAAACTTCCTGTTTACAGTGCTATAAACCAAATTCTGAGGTCTCTGTGCAAACCAAATATTGACTTCTAAGGGTCATGGAGCAACTATTGACCCAAACTGGCATGCAAGGAATTACACATCTGAATCTAGATATGGGATCTGTGTCACAGCTTAGCTGCACTTAATCATCGTCAAGAAATTACACTCCTAACTGCATGAAAACAGAGATTCACAGCCTTTCAGGAGACTTGTGCTCTAGACTCACTGCTGATACTGTCTGGGTCTCCCTTTCCACAGAGAGCTGGCTCACATGGAGACACAAAAGGTAGAAACCTAAAGAGACTATCCTGAGGGTATCAGGAGCCAAATCCCATTGGGTCAGGCCCAGAAGGATTCTGCAGTGTGCTATGGCAGGTAAATCTACACATAATATACACTTTATTTTAAAGTCTGGGACAAGTGCTGCCCCACTGAGATCAGTGCTGATTGATTCAACTTCATTGAATAAGAGTGCCACAATGTGCACTGCCTTGGCACTGGTGTTACCTGTATTATATCTGCCCTCTACAATTACCTGAAGCCAGGTGGGGGGCAGTCTCTTCTCCCAGTAAACAATAGAACAAGAGGAAATGGCCTCAAGTTGCACCAGGGGAGGTTTAGATAAGATATCAGGAAAAACTGCTTTACTGAAGAGGTGATCAAGTGCTGGAACAGACTGCTCCAGGAAGTGATGGAATCACCATTCCTGGTAGTGTTCAAAAAACATGTAAATGGGGCACTTAGGGACATGGTTTAGTGGTGGGCTTGGCAGTGCTGGGTTAGTGCTTGCACTTGATGATCTCCAAATTTAATGCTTCTATGATTCTATGAAACTTTACTTTATATGTAAAACCTCTGATACTTGTGTGTGTAAATATGTTTGCACATCTGTATCTACATGTGTGCATAAATACATGTGCAGCTCACTGCACTGGGTTTGATTGTGTACAGCCACATTCACTGGAAGTGTCATGGCGATACCACTTCTTTTCTGACTGTTACTGAACAACTGAAATGATGATGATGATAATGGATAAATACAGCAGGATAAATGCAAACTGGGGAATATATGTATTTCCTGCTTTAAAAGGGCCAGCCTCACAAAGTACAGAAGTAACAGAGAAAACTTAGGTTAAGCTTCTGAGTGGTAATTAGGAAACCCTTTAAAATAAATTGCTAGATGCTTGCAAAGACATCACTGAATAAAGAAGGTGATTGATTCAGGTCTTGATTTTGAAATAGAAGGTCCTGATTAAAAAATTCAACTGGAATTCAGATAGAAAAAAAATTAAATTCTTTAATAAATTTTTAAAATTATAATGTTACTTAAATTTAATAAGAGCATAAATGTCGAAGAGTAGGAAGGAGACATTGATTTGAATGAAATCCAAAATAATTACAAGAATGTGATAAACTATACAAACAAAAAATAAATTAATGGACAGATGGTCAAAGGCAATATTGTTTTATGTAAATTGAGACTAAAAGAAAGTCATTAATTGTAGAAGTCTGTTACTTGATGGAAGTTATGGAAACAACAAAACAGTAAACAAAACAGGTAACAGAGAGTTCCGTCACTGTTGTATATTGAAAAATACATATGAGAAGAGTTGTATAATAGAGATAACTAATAGTAATTAAGACATTCTTAAAATTTCAGTGTCCCAAAACTACTCTAGAATTTATACATTTTAAACCCCCTATCTGTTTAGATTTTTTGTATCCAGGATCTTTAAAATAACTTTCTGGCAGGCAATATCAATATCCTCTGTCATCAATTCCCAGGAGACTGGCTGGGAGGCGGAGACTCATCCAGCACTAGACACCTCTTTGAGAGTTTTCACCTCTGGGCTAGTCATCCTACATTCCTTTTACAGTCATCTGAGAGATAGAGGCATTTTTAGAATGAAATTCATCTGACCAAAAGCTGACATCTTTGTTTGGTTAAAATAGTCACATCCTAATGTGGTATCCACAGGTTTTTTTTAGAAAACCACCAGGATGCCCAAGCTTTCTCAGATCTGCCTGCAAGGCATCAGTTCTGGCTCTCCTTGTGATGCAGTGGGAGAGATCATGTCCTGGGAAGTCTAAGTAAGGTCATCTTGTAGGACTGAGAATTTGACACGAGTGTCACTCCAATGAGAAAGCTGAGCCATGTTCTACCACTGCAGTGCAGGCAAATGTTGATTGAAATTGTTCAGAGAGAAGAGTTATGAACCTTCTTAGATATCCTGCAAGGCAATGGAATAAATAATGGTAAGCATTATGTATTTTTGTAGTGTAAAAATATGCCCATGGCTTTAATAAATATGCAAAAAAAGGCATACAAACACAAGCGGGAAATACTGAAAACAAGACAATAATAAGTAGGATTTTGTATGTAAGCTGCCTTCTGCCAGTGTCTGTCTATCCTGACTTTAGCTGACTCTAAAGGGACCAAGGGTGCTTAGATTACTAATTCAGACACATCTATTTATACTGGAAAGAATGGTTTGGGCTGAAAGTGGTACTTAAACAGCAGGGTAAAATCTTACTCCTTTAAAATCAAAAATATGAATAAAGAACTGGGAAAGGTGCCTTACAATTAGAAACTCAGGAAGTTCAATCTATTTTGCTTAGTAAAAAGGCCAAAAGGTAACTTAATCACAGACTGACATTACTTACAGGGATAATCCCAATAATGCCTTCTCAACCTGTCCAGCAAAGATGGAACAAAAGTCAGTGGCTGGAAGCTGAGGATAACTCAGACTAGAAACTAAATGTAATTATTGGTGGAGACAATAAATAATAATTATAAAGGTGGCTGCTGATCCTTTAAGTAAAGAACCCTCAAAATCAAATTTATTAAAAATGTATGCTGCAAATCAGGCAATCAATAACTGAGGAAGGAATATAACTTTTGCTGTGCCAGATTCAGTCCTGTGTCTTACACTGCCCAGTACCAGGAGGTTTCCTATTTTGATCTGTTTAAAGAAAATGTTATCTACATTTTCATCTACATGGTGACATTGAATCACTGTTAATATATGCATAAGGTTCAAAGCAGGTTAATTACCATTTTTTCCAACTCCAACCTCCCGTATGATTTTCCACAGCCTCTCACAGCACTCTTGTTTTGAAAACTAATTCCCATTATCTAAAAGACTTTCCAAAGCAAACACAACAATGTAGCACTTTCTAATATTTATTTTGTATTCTCAAAGAAGAGGCAATACTGGTATGAGTTTTTTTTGGAGGGGGAGAGTTCTCCTACAAAGGTACTTGTGTACACTGCAGTTTTACTTGGTCCAAGGACCAGGTCCATTGGTTGAGGGCTTTGCTTTGAAACTTCTGAATATGCAGTAGGTGGTTTAATTCACAGGAATTAGGTAAAGACAGTGTTCTGGTAGCAGCAAACTGCTTCAGTGCCTAACTGCAGCAGGAGATGGCAGATGAAAAGGGGTTTCATATCCTGAGACAAAGATGCATAGTTTGTAAGGTCACTGTGATTCTCCTTCTAGCCTTCTTTCAAACATCATCTGGGAAAAAAAGAAACTCCAAGCAAAACCTTCCTCCATGGAAGCCTGCCTCTTGCTCTGAGGTGTTTGCATGGGGAGCACATCTCACACATTCTCTGTGCTTGTGTCCTGTCGATGGTAAACTCGGCGGTGCTGGCAACATGTGCAGCACACCGTGTGCGTTCACAGCATTATCTCCCACCCAGATTAGCAGCTGAGCACTGCTGGGTTCAGACAGCAATGCCTGCAGGTAAATATGGGCCTTGCAAGATATGGTTGAGTTGCTGACTCCATTGCAGGCTCCTTGCCTGACCTTGGGACTGGAGCACTGTCTGCCCCTGTATTTAAAAAGTTAAGATAATATAACTTGCCTGCCTCACAAGGATTTTGTGAGGTTATAGACACTGTTTATTCAAGCTAGACATAAAGTGTTACAGCAATGAGAGCTATGTAAATACCTACGCTCATGAAACCTCAATTAAAGCGCGACCCATCTTGCTAGAGGAAAGCACACTTAATGCCCATCACTCCCTGCATGTCCTGGGTCAGCTCACACACAGATTCCCCCTCTCAGAGGTAAAGAAACCCCACTGACAATGGAGCCTCAGAGGGGAAACCTGCAGTGAGTGAGCACAGAGCACTACATAGCACGGGTTTTGTTGTGATTTACAGTCTCATGCTTGGTAAGGAGCAATAGCCAAGGGGTGGCTGATCCCGTTATTCCCAGTCTTTGTTGACCAATGGAGCTGGGGAATGATGGGGAGCAGTGAAGGCCCTGAGGTGTGTTTGGAGGCATAGCTGCCTGTGACAGACAGCCTCAGGAGCACACACACATGCTGCATGCTGTATGCACACAGAAAGAGGTCACTTAACCAGGGCTTTACAAATATTTTCAAAGTGCTTTACAAACAATTCATTAATAGATGACATATTTTTGCTAAAGGCACAACCAGCTCAACCAGATTTTATTACAGGTGTAAATAATATCAAGAGAATTTAAGTGTGAGCCTCATTTCTCTGCTCTTAATCCCTCCTCCTGCTGACATGTTAAAGGTCTGCTTAATCATCCAGCCCTTTCCTCCCAAATTCACAAATGCTTTATCCACACTTGCTTATTTTACAGGGATTTAGACGAATGCCAGGAGGTACCTAGCAGTGCCCTACAGGTTTCACGGCCCCAGTGAAAAAACAAACAACGCTACAGCCCAGATGAGACCCAGCAGTGCAGTTTAACCCATTGAGAATACAAAGCGGCAGTTTAGAAAGCCACCCCGGGCATTTTTAACCCGACTGTGGAAGAGCTGAGCACTTTTGGGCTGGAGAAAGGCCAGAAGTGAGGGGAGAATTGGGACCCGGTGAGCCCAAACACATCTGCTGAGCCCAAACACATCTGCATGGGGCTCAGCCTACCCTGTCCCTGTGGAGCGGGACTTGGGGAGCCCCTGGGACCAACACCCACGGTGGGAACTCTGGGGATAGTGACGATATCTCCCGCTGGCCACAGGGGACAGAAGGGGGGACCTGTTGTAGGGAGAGGAGACATGGACAGGAATCCTCGGGGCTTCTGACGGATGAAGGACCGGGGGGGTGCAGGTAGTGGGTCACCAAGGAGAAGGGACCCCTGCGAGGAGCGGTGGAATGCAGCCAGTGGAAGTGCGCTCCTCGGGGTTGGGGGCGAGGGTCGAGGCTCCCCAGGGAGCAGGGGCGGAGGGGAACTGCTCGGTGCCAGGCTGAGGGCGCAGGTAGCACCCCGTGCCCTGCCCTGCCCTGCTCGAGGGCGCGGCGGGGCGCTGCGCGGGGCGGGCTCCCGCGGCGGGGGCGGTGGCGCCGGGAGGCCGGGCCGGGAG
>VXAC01006289.1:0-11854 GCA_013399225.1 Rhipidura dahli
CCCGGCTGGGAATTGCCCTCAAAGTGCATCCCTGCGGCTCGGGGCACTGGGGGTGTCCAAGGGAGGGATGCGCAGGAGGGAATCGTGGAATGTCCTGAGTGGGAATAAATCCACAGGGATCACCCAGTGCCACCCCTGGCCCTGCCCAGACCCCCCAGCAGCCCCAGCCTGGGCATCCCTGGCAGCGCTGCCCAAACGCTCCTGGAGCTCTGGCAGCCTCGGGGCCGGGCCCATTCCCTGGGGAGCCTGGGCACTGCCCAGCACCCTCTGGGGGAAGAACCTTTCCCTGTGATCCAACCTAAATCCCTCCTGGCCCAGCACCACCCGCTCCCTCAGGTCGTGTCCCTGTCCCAGAGCTGTCCCTCTGAGAAGCTGCAATCCCAGCGAGTCTCCCCTCAGACTCCTCTGCTCCAGCTGGACAATCCAAGTTCCTTCAGCCTTTCCCTGGACGTCCCCTCCAGGCCCTTCCCCATCCTCGCAACCCCGGTGCGAGCACGCCCAGGTGGATCCGCCCAGACCCGGAGTCATCCTTGCTCAGCAGAAGCTGCCGGGGAAGGAGGGCAAACAAACCAACCCCTGCCAGCGCAGGGAGCTGAGCCCGGCTCCAAATGGCCGAGGACAAAGCGCTGAGTAACCCGAGCCTCTGAATGGTGCCCGTGCCCGGAGCAGGGGAGGAGGGAAAGAGATGAGATTTAAGGTCCCTTCCAACCCAAACCGGTCTGTGACTGTAAGAATTTCCTTCGCACGTGGCAAAATGAAGGGTCAAGGCCTCTGCCAAAACTCTTGAGCTGCCTCAGAAGCTCCTCTTGTCTGGAAAACTGCTCCTGAGCACAGAGGACACAGAAATCACTGGGACAGAGAAACAGAAAGTCCTGGGATGGGAATTCCATGGGATTCTTGTTTGGAGGGGGCACAATGTAAGGCACACCTGTGCCTCTCGTGGAATCATAACATCCCCGAATGGTTTGGGAAAGGACCTTAAAGATCATCCCATCCCACCCCTGCCATGGGCAGGGACACCTCCCACTGTCCCAGGCTGCTCCCAGCCCCAGTGTCCAGCCTGGCCTTGGGCACTGCCAGGGATCCAGGGGCAGCCACAACTTCTCTTGGAAAAAAAAAAAAAAAAGATCCCTCCAAAAACGGTGCCATCCTGCCAGGCCCTAGAAAGCCATAAACCAGCAAGGTTCAGTGGGTGATTCGTAAACCCCAGGTCAGATTTTTCCTTGAGGTCGCAGCAAAAACCCCCTCCCTATTTCAGTATAAAAAACAAACCAACCCCCACCACGCTGCCTAAAAGGAACCCCCCACAAAATTTTTATATTCTGACCCGAAAACACCGCGTTAAAAACCCCCAAACCAGGGAACGGATCCCGGAGCACCCGGGAGCTACCGGGGAAACGTGGATGTGGCTGAGCCCCGCTGTGCCCCTGGAGCGCAGGGAGAGCTCCGTGTGTCACCGCGGGTCACCCGCTGCTGCTGCTGCTGCTGCTGTTCCCAGCCAAGCGGCGCTGCGAGCCCGGATCCCGGGATGATCCAGCGAGTTCCTGGAAGCTGCAGGAAGCAGCAGCAGGATGTGAGTCAGGCTCTGGAGCGGGGCGGGACGGCGGAGCCGGCGGGGGCAGGTACACCTTGGAATGGGCCACCTTCATCCCCCTCTCATTTCCACCTTCATCCTCCTCTCGCTGTCACCTTCATCCTCCTCTCATTCCCACCTTCATCCCCCTCTCATTCCCACCTTCACCCTCCTCTCATTCCCACCTTCATCCTCCTCTCATTCCCCCCTTCATCCCCCTCTCATTCCCACCTTCATTCTCCTCTCACCCCGGCCAGGACCCTCTGAGCACTGCCACCTTCATCCTCCTCTCACTGTCACCTTCATCCTCCTCTCATTCCCACCTTCATCCTCTTCTCATTTCCACCTCCCCTCCCTGCCAGGCTGCCTGCTCCCCCTCGCCTTTCTGCCTCCCAAAACTACGATTACCTGCACCAAAACACCTCCTACAAGTGATTTTTTTTTTCCCCGGCCAGGACGGCGCCGGCAGCCCTGAGCTCTGAGCAGTGAATGAATTAATCAGCCACGATTTATGTCAGCGCAAATCCCCCCATCCTCGGCACGGCCAAATGAGTTGCGAAATCGCCGCTGCCGCCGCTGCCAGGCTTTTCTCTCTCAAGTTGCACAAATATCTGTCAGTCACACACAACAAAGCCCAAAAGTGGCTCCGCAATTCCTGCCCCGGCCTGGAATGGGAGAGGCGGCAGCTGACAGCGGGCACGGGCTGGGTGAAAGCCGGGAGCAGCTCGATGCTGTCAAACTCGAGGCAGACTCGAGACTTGCCCTGAAAGGCTTTTCTGAGGCTGGGATTTGTCCCCCTCCCCCCTTTCCCCGCTCTTTCCCTGGTGTGATTCCTTAATCTTTCCAAAGGGAAGCAGTTCTTCTGGAGTGGCTTTGCCTTCCTTCGGAGTGTGAGGCAGGACTGGTCTTGACTGGGCTTGTTCATTCACAGAGGTGCCTTGCCTAATCGAGGAAATGACCTGTGAGCACAGAAATACTCCGTGTGCTTTCGTGCTTCGGCAGAAAGATGCCAAAAAGCTGCCCAAAAATTCCAGTCTAGCCCTTCCTCCTTCCCCGCCTTTTGCCACCACCTCACGCCTGTCTCTGCCTCTTTTTCCCACTCGTTTTCCTGCCCCAGCAGCTCCGGGTGGAGGAGTGGGAAGCACAAAGGACCGGGAAATGGTCGGGAATGACTCTGACCTCGTCTCCCTCAGGAGCGAGGCATCCAAAATGACTCAATCGCCCTCCCTCCCTCGCTCGGGACGCAGCAAATCCTCAGCCTAACGCAGCACCGGGTAAAAGGTGTGGCACGGCCTGAAGCTTCAGGAATTAATTAGTCATTAGCATAAATAAGGGGGACTTTCCGAAGGCCGAGTCCATCCCTGGCAGGGCAGCGGCCGCGCAGGGCTGGCATTCCCAGACCTCTCGGCGCTGGAACACGAGCAGCTGGAAAATTACCGAGCAAACTGTAAAATTCCACCGGCGGCTCCTTTTTCCCCCCCTCAGGGTGGTTCCCCTGCAGGTGCCAGCCCGTGGCACACGAAGGGCACACCAGGGGCACACCACGGAGCCACCCCGGGCACCACGGCTTTGCCCAGGTGGCTGCGAGCTCCGCTTTGCTCCCGGGGAAAGTTTCCCAAAGGCTTCTCCTTTCCGCTGGGAATTTCTAGGAGAGGAGCATTCCCTCCTCTCCCCGTGGCCTGGAGAAGCCCCTTTGAGGCCGCTGACAGGTGACAGGAGCCATTCTGGCTGGGAATGGCAGTGACAGGCACGCCAGGTGGCTGGAAGGTTTTAAGGTGGGGTGTGGCGTGGAAGAGACTCCCAAATCCCCGGCAATTCCCTGGGAGAGGGATCTCTGGCAGGGACCTCCTGCCTCAGAGTTTGCTTTTGTTTTATGTCTCTGCTCCTGTGGTTTTGTGGAGTACTTTGAAGGCTGGAGGAGTTTGAGAGCCTCTAAAAAAATAGGAGAGTGAGGGAGTTCTCCACGCTAAGGCATCATCCTCCGAAGATTAAAGAAGACAGGTATCAGCCCCAAGCAGAAACCTTTCAAACAAGGTGGCTGAGGCTGTTCTAGCTGTGGTGGTGAAGACTATTTTGCCAGCTTTTCTTTAGAGAAAGCTGCCAGGGAAGGAGGAAAACCAAAGGAGTGCATCCCAAAGGGTGTTTTAATGAATTTCTTTCAGTCTCTTCACATCTGTGGCAAGAAATTTGGTGCTGCCAAGGAAGATATCTGGGGATGACATTGAAGGAAGGAGGAGAAAGCAACTGTGGATATTTTGGGGATAAAGGAGGGGAACGTGTTTCCCTTGAGTTCAGTGCTGCCTGAAAGAGCTGCTCTGAGCTTTACACGCACAATGCCCCCTAAAGAAACGAGCAGCGTTTTATGGGGTCCCCTAAGAACCCCTCTCAGTGCCGACAGCAGGAAGTGCAGCCAGCTCCGAGCTGTGAAAACTCGCGTTTCACAATCGCAGCGCGTGTGCTGCCCTAGCAGGTCGGTACATAAACCACTCCAGTGAAACATAAACCATCCTTCTCCTCCTCCTCTCGGCCTGCGAGAACGTGATGGGCCTTCCTGGGCAAATTGCAGAGGTGCCAGTGACAGCCCGGCTTGGAGAGCCGAGTTTTGCGAATTAAGGATGCATTGTTCTTTGTCTCGCAGGTGTGAGTCAGCCCGCAGAGCTGCAGCTATTTGTTCAAGAGGGAGACTCCGTTCCACCCCCATCTTCCTCTTCCCTCCCTCCCCGCACTGGCGAGTTAAAAAAAAATAAAATTCAACCTTGACCTTGGCCCGCTGTGGCTGCCTGGGAGGAGCCGCCAGGCTCGGTGCCGGTGCCGTGCCCTGCCCGGTCTCGGAGCGTGTCCCACAGCCCGCGGCAGGGAGCTGGTGCCACCCAGCCCGGGAGGTGACACCTGCATCCCTCCCTCCGCCGCCGCCCAGCGCTGTGGGGTCCTCTCGCTGCTGGGAGGGGACAAGGGGGTGGCGGTCACCGCTCCCTTATTATCCCTGTAAATCCACAGGGAGAAATCCAATCCCTCCGATCCGGAGGGGAATCACCCGTGGGAGCTTCCCTGGTGCCAGACCCTGCCGGGTGCCCTGCGCAGCTTTCAGCTGCTCCAGGTCCCACTCGCTGCTCTTCTCTGAGCCTTTCCCTGACCCCCCCGCCCCGTCGCAGCCACGGGAATGCCTCCCAGCCGATGAACCCCTTGATCCCCATGCTGCCCGCCAGGGAATTCCTGCAATCCCCGTTTTGGCTGGAGCACGGGGAAGGCAAGGCTCGGCTTCAGCGCAGCACCCGCGGCACGGAGCTGAGCCCGGGCTGAGTCAGAGCACGTGAGAATGACCTGGTGTCACCCGGCAGGGAAAGTTCACCCGCAACAACAGCTCCGGGGGAGATTTCTCTCCTTTGCGCTGCTCGGTTCCCATCCCGAGCTCTCCCCGGAGTGCCGGGCTCGGGGAGGCTACGGGGCTCGGGCAGATGAGCCCAGGCTGGCCTGGGCAGGGCAATCATGCCCTGGAAGCACAGACACGGTGTACGGAGTGTAATAAGGCTGCTTCCCGCTGTCCCAGCTCCCGGGGGAGGATCCAGCCCACCTGAGAGCTCCACGGCGGAGGTGTCGACCTCTGAGCCGCCTGTCTAGACTGCAGACTTTGTTGCCAGACACTTGTGGGGTTCGAGTTGTTTCACCCGAAGGGAGACATCCCAGCCGAGCCAGGAGGGTGAATCACAGCCCGGGAACAGCTGTTTTTCTCCTCGATGGCAGAGATACCCGATGACTGTGTCAGACACAGACACAGCACGTACAGATGGCTGCGGCTCAGTGAAACCAATAGCAGCCCGGTTACACCTCAGAAGTTTCTCTTTCATGGAGCGAAGCAAGACTGAAGGAAATGGAGAGATATTCCCTGAGCCAGCACCTGGAAGTCACACTGAGTCACTGTTTGCAGACTTATGATTGAATCATGGAATCATGGAATATCCTGAGCTGGAAGGGACCCCCAGGGATCACCCAGGGCCACCCCTGGCCCTGCCCAGACCCCCCAGCAGCCCCAGCCTGGGCATCCCTGGCAGCGCTGCCCAAACGCTCCTGGAGCTCTGGCAGCCTCGGGGCCGGGCCCATTCCCTGGGGAGCCTGGGCACTGCCCAGCACCCTCTGGGGGAAGAACCTTTCCCTGTGATCCAACCTAAATCCCTCCTGGCCCAGCTCCAGCTGCTCCCTAGGTGCTGTCAGGTCACAGGAGCAGAGTTCTGAGCTGCCCCTTGGGAGGAGCTGCAGCCCATGAAGAGTCTCCCTCAGTGTCCTCTGCTCCAGCTGGACAAACCAAAGTCCCTCAGCCTTTCCTCCAGACCCTTCACCATCCTCACGTCCCTCCTTTGGACACTCTCTAAGAGCTTTAAATCCTCCTTATATTGTAGTGCCAAAGCTGCACCTTTCTCTTGGACAAAGCCTCCATGCCCCTGTGCTGGACCCGACCCTGCTGCTCCTGGAGAGGTTCTAATTCCAGACCTTAAAGCCCATCCAGTGCCACCCCTGCCATGGCAGGGACTCCTCCCACTGTCCCAGGCTGCTCCCAGCCCCAGTGTCCAGCCTGGCCTTGGGCACTGCCAGGGATCCAGGGGCAGCCCCAGCTGCTCTGGGCAGTCACAAGTTCCTGTCACAGTAAAACATTTCCAGCTCTGTGTCAACATTTCAAGACAAATCTGAGGCTGAAAGCTCCTTGGATGTGTCATTCCCACTGGAAAACCAGTGCCTTAAAGAAAAGGAGAAGTGAAGGAAGGAGTTCCTGCAGTTCACTGGGTGACAAATGGGTGAACACAACGTGGCCTCAGGAATCTCACGGGTTGCTCCTGATGATGTGAACTAATTACTGCACATCCAAGCCCCTTAGCCTGCAGATAAACATAAAGTCCTCATCAATCTCTTCTTTTCCACTTTCACTGCTCCCTCCTCTTTTCCAGCATGAAAGCAGCGGAAGAAAACCTTGCTCTCTGGAGCTTACAGGCATTTTATCCCCCACCAAACACTGACCTTGATGTGAACTAATTAGGATGGCAATAGATTATTAATATGAGTGGGTAAGGTGAGGTTTTGTCAGTACAAAAGAGGCCTTTGAAGATAACAGCCATTTCCACTTTGATGATGCCATCCCAAGTGCTCAGAAGAAAGCCTATAAACTAATAAAGGAGAATTCATCCAGGGCCACCGAGTCACCCCCCAAACCCTTATTCAGTCTGGCAAATGAAATCTGCTCAGATTCTTTTAAATCCCATCACAGATCAGGATTAAAAACAACTTTTGGTAATGAGCAGATCTCTGATGATCTAAAGACGCCCCAGCTCGTTTCACTGAGGAAGTAAAGTGACATATCAAATGCAACCTTCAGACTTGAACAGCCGAGGTCACCTTGAGAGAAATGCTGCTGAGCCCCGTGGAATGAAACCTCTCTCCAGAGGGCAGCTTTGATTTACAAGGGGAGGTAAGGTCTTCTCCACGTGAGCATCTCTTTGGGAGGATGGTCTGACTGAGAGCTGTGCACAGATTGTGTTTGAAAATGTACCCAAGGAACTGTTGCTCGTTATGGTCCTAAACTGCACCAGGCTCGTTGAAAGCTCTCCCAAGGGATCTGCTCCCCAAAAATGCCCGGCTGCTTTTGAGGAGAACTGCAGAACCCAGATGGAAAATGAGTCAAGCCCAGAAGAATGTGCTGAAAGCCCCAAGTCAGTGGCTTGTCAGGGGCGTTTGGGCCAGAAATCCATTTAAAATACTGCTGGAGAAATGCTTTGCTTCCTCTCCAAAATCCCTCGGCGCTTGGAGCGTGGCTGAGGAATGCTCAGCCCGTTCCACCTGACCTGTGGCCACCAGAGGTGTCAGCAGGACCTGCCCCTGGAGCCACCCTGGAGCAGAGAGGCTGGAGGGGCACAGCCAAGGGCAGAAGGGTTGGAGGAAGGTAAAGACTCCTCTCTCACAGGTGTGGGAGAAGGGGTTTAAAAAATGCACTGGGTCCAGCTCAGCTTGAACATCTGCTCTGCTGCACACATGGAAATGTCCTTCTGCTGGATTTCATGGCATCATGGAATATTCTAAGTGGGAATAAACCCACAGGGATCACCCAGTGCCAGCCCTGGCCCTGCCCAGACCCCCCAGCAGCCCCAGCCTGGGCATCCCTGGCAGCGCTGCCCAAACGCTCCTGGAGCTCTGGCAGCCTCGGGGCCGGGCCCATTCCCTGGGGAGCCTGGGCACTGCCCAGCACCCTCTGGGGGAAGAACCTTTCCCTGTGATCCAACCTAAATCCCTCCTGGCCCAGCTCCAGCCGCTCCCTGGATGCTGTCCCTGCTCAGAACAAGCTGGTTCTAAATCTGAAGGGAAAAGGAGCAGAAGCTTTGAGGGTCAAAGTGCTTCTCTTTGGTGTTTCTGAAGGTGACAAGGAGAAGTAAATCAAATCAACCCACACAGAAGCCCTTCAGTGACCTTCCAAAGCAAGGTACCAGAAGTGACAGCCCTGAAGAAGCAGGCAAAGGGCTGGGAATGCTCAGGGATCAGCCAGCAATGCCCTGGACACACAATCTGCATCAGGGTGCTCGGGGCAGGGGCTGCCCCAAAAGAGGATTCACCTCTGCTACCTGTCAGTGCTGCTGGGAGGAGCCCTGCAGGAGCCTGCGAAGGACACATCCCTTCCCCTTCTCCTGGAGCTTTTCCTGTGGGGGACTTGGGACAACCTGGACAGAATCCCAGGATCCCTGAGGCTGGAAAAGCCCTCCCAGCCCATGGAGTCCCAGCTGTGCCCGATGCCCACCTTGTCCCCAGCCCAGAGCACTGAGTGCCACCTCCAGCCCTTCNCTGCTTGGAAAGGACTGACTGGAAACTTCCCCTGCTTCCCTAAAAGTTGTGCCTGACCATCCCTCTCCTGATTCCCGGTTTGTGCGCAGGGAGGTACGAGCAGCAAGGGTGGAGTGAGGAATAACAGCGTGGAAGGAAAGTTCTAATCCTGTAGAGAAAAGAAGTGTCAACACATGTCAAATGTTGCAAAATGTCCCGGTGTGGAAGAAATAAAGTAACTCCCAGCATTAACCAACAAAGTGCTGTTGTTTTGCCAGGCTGAGGAAGATTTCTTTCATGGAAAGGGAAATACTGGATGTTTCATACAAATAGGAGTTTCACTTTCTGCATTAAACTACTTAAAAATTGACCTTTAGCTACCAAAATCTGACCTTCAGCTACCAAAAACTTCTGCATTTATAAAGTCCAGCCTGCTGAAATCTCTTTTCAAACACCACCCCATGCCCAGCCTGTCTGCCCTGAAATACCCTGTACAATTCTTGTTCTCTCTGAGCAACTCTCAACCTCTGAAACATCAAAAAGTTTTGAGAAACTCAGCTGAACACATCTGAACTGCCCCCAACGTGCTGAGCCGAGCAGTTTTGGGCAGCTGTGGCAAGGAGAGTCCCAAGTCATCATAATGAGTAAAAGGAACTTTTTCCCATTCAAGGAACGATCCCTAAGCTAAACATAATCTTGATATGTAAGCAAATATTATTTAAATAAGGGCAAGACCAAATATTTTTGTGTTTAATGTAAAAATCCAAAGCGATGGCAAAACCCCAAGGTTACTGTTGATTATGTTGGTGACTTGTGGTAGGGGGGGAACTTCAAAAACAATTATTATTATTGAATTTAAATATTTTTTTACATCTGCATTTCCACTCTTAAAAAAAAAAAAAACCCAGCAACATTTGGAAAGAATTAGTTTGAATTCATCCAGAATTATACATTTGCTGGTGTTGTTTTGCAGTTGTTGATATTTTGGGGCCGCCAGAGAAACGAAACAACAACAACAACAAAAAAACCCCCCCCTTCATTTATTTATGCAGCTCTTTCATCTGTTTTAATTAAGCTGCTGCATTACTCAATTTTTCCCCACCGTGACCCCAAAAGGATTTCTGGGCTGCCAGGGAATTCAATAGGAAGGGGTTTATTCTCCATCCTCACCCCTCTCTGAGCCAGGCTGAACTCCCAGATAAGCTGAGCAGCAGCCACGAGAAGGCAAAGCCAGACAATTACCCAGGCAAATGTTGGAAGGATTGGGGCCCTGGGGCACAAATGCTGTTTGTGAAGGCTGAAGGAGCCATTCCTGCTCCACACGAGCCCAGCTCTGCTGGAGAGTGGCCACCGGTGGACTGGGTGAGGAGGTTTGGAGATAACATCGAGCTGCTGTCTGCGTTTCTCACCTGGGGGCCTTCTCCTGGCTGCTGGAACGAAGGTGTGCAGGCAGCAGGAGCTCTGCCATCTGCCTCTGTGTGCTCTCCTCGCAGGGATCAGCCTTCATTTTCCTGCTGGAGAGCACCCCAGCAAGGTGCAGGGGCAGGGCAGCAGCTGGGCCAGCGAGGAGAGCAAAAAGTGGTGTTTGGGTGGAATTCTGACCCTGTTTTTTCTCACTGGGGGTGAGCAGGGTAGAGGTGCCTCACACTCTGCTGTTTCCCTCCCTACTTTCCTGCTCAGGGAGATGTTTTGAGGAAAAGGATGGAGGCTGCAGTGAGGATGACACAGTCAGAGAATCCTGGGATCACTGAGGTCAGGAAAGGTTTCCAGAATCATCGATGCCAATCTGTGCCCAACGCCCACCTTGTCCCCAGCCCAGAGCACTGAGTGCCACCTCCAGCCCTTCCTTGGACACCTCCAGGGATGGGCACTCCAAACCTCCCTGGGCAGCTCTTGCCAAGGCCTGAGCTCCCTTTCCAGGAGGAAATTCCTGCTGCTGTCCAAGCTGAGCCTCCCCTGGCCCAGCCTGAGGCCGTTCCCTCTCCTCCTGTCCCTGTTCCCTGGCAGCAGAGCCCGACCCCCCCCGGCTGCCCCCTCCTGTCAGGGAGCTGTGCAGAGCCACAAGGTCCCCCCTGAGCCTCCTTGGCTCCAGGCTGAGCCCCTTTCCCAGCTCCCTCAGCCTCTCCTGGGGCTCCAGCCCCTTCCCAGCTTCCCTACATGAATGGGTTAAAAGGAAAAACCTGCCCAGGACAGGTCTGCAGCCTCTGCCTCCCTCTGCTGTGAATTCAGCAGGAAGAATCACACAACAGAAAGGGCAGGAAAAGGTTCTTCACCATTCCAGCTTCCACGGGATGTGCTTCCAAGAGATCTGTGCTGCAGAGCTGGAGGAGGGAGAGTGGCTGAAGGGAGACCACGAGGGCAAAGATGAACAACCCAGGCAAATACCTGACATTAAACCCAAACCTGCTCTCAGTCTGAAGCCGTTCCCCCTTGTCCTGTGACTCCATTCCTTGTAAACAATCTCTCTTCAGCTCTGGAAAGATATTTTCCCACAAAGCAAAGAGGGATGTGCTCCATCCCAGGCTGCCTCGCGAGGACACAGCGCTCCCTCAGTCCTCCCTTTATTTTTCATTTTTTTTTTCCCCCTCCTTCCAACGTGAAAAATAAGTGGGATGAGAGCCTTTGGTGGAGATGAGTGCAACAAGGCCCTCATTGTCTCAGACAGGTGTGAGATTGGGGCTGACTCGGTGCCAAGAGGCCAATATCAGCGCCAGCCCCGCGAGCTGCAAACACACCGCAAGCAGCCCCTAATCCAGCCAGAGACTCAACAATTTCAGGCTTAAGAGACACACACACAACATAAATCACATGAGGATGTACCAGCCAAGCGTCAGCTCCTTGGGCAGATGCCTGCAGACCGTCTGTGCTCATCAGACCTGGCCTCTCTGGCTTATTGGAAACATTTATTATTATTATTATTATTTTTTTTTTTCTGTAAAGATGAGAGGCTGGGTGGAGCAGCCAGCTCAGACACATTTCCATTTGCCCTATCTTGCCCCGACAGCCCTTCTCTGCTTGCTTTCTGGAGGCAGCTCACCTCGTAAAGTCTCTTTATTCCAAGTGCAGGAGGGAAGGAATTACATCTTGGGGAAATGTTTAAAGTACAAATACAGAAATCACATGGATGTGCCCTCTGTAGGCACCACCCTCCTGAAACAAAACCTTGCCCTGCCATGGGAGTTTAGGAGCCTCTGAACATGATCAAACAAGCACAGGGATTAGCACAGCTGTTTGTCTTTCTTTCTTTCTTTCTTTCTTTCTTTCTTTCTTTCCTTCTTTCTTTCCTTCTTTCTTTCTTTCTTTCTTTCTTTCTTTCTTTCTTTCTTTCTTTTTCGCCTTCTTTTTCTTTTTGTCTTTCTTTCTTTCTTTCTTCTTCTTTCTTTCTCTCTTCCTTTCTCTCTCTTTATCTCTCTTTTTTCTTTCTTTTTCTCTTTCTCTTTCCTCTTCTCTTTTTCTCTCTCCCTTTTCCCCTTTTCTCTCTTCCTT
>VXAC01006289.1:11888-24496 GCA_013399225.1 Rhipidura dahli
CTTTCTTCCTTCCTTCCTTCCTTCCTTCCTTCCTTCCTTCCTTCCTTCCTTCCTTCCCTCTCTTTTATGTCTCTCTCCCCTTTTCTCTCTTTTCTTCTTTCCCATGGCTATTTTCCCTCCACTTTTCCAGGAAAACCTATTTCCACACTCTCCTCTTTGCCTTTACTTCCCTCTCCTGCTTCAACCCAGCCCCTGCTCTACTTTTAGCCCCATTAATCCTCCCAGACAGGGCAACAGAGGGCAGAGCTGGTGGCCTCCTGCTCCTCCTCCAGGCTCTGGATGGGCAAGGAGATATTCCAGGGGAGTTTTCCACCCTGGGCTCGGTGACCCATGGATGCCCAGCTGGGGTGGCTCCTGGAGGTGCCAGGCTGGTCCTGGCCCCATCCACCTGCAGCTCCTGCTGGCCAGGGCAGGGGGAGGCGGGTGCTGGAGACCACCCTGGACACAGGAGCCTGGCACAAACACCCAGGGATGGGTTTCCCTCACTTGAAAGGTCTCCCTCCCTTTCCATGGGGTCCCTGAGGTTGGAAAAGCCCTCCAAGATCCAAGCTGTGCCCAATGCCCACCTTGTCCCCAGCCCAGAGCACTGAGTGCCACCTCCAGCCCTTCCTTGGACACCTCCAGGGATGGGCACTCCAAACCTCCCTGGGCAGCTCTTGCCAAGGCCTGAGCTCCCTTTCCATGAGGAAATTCCTGCTGCTGTCCAAGCTGAGCCTCCCCTGGCCCAGCCTGAGGCCGTTCCCTCTCCTCCTGTCCCTGTTCCCTGGCAGCAGAGCCCGACCCCCCCCGGCTGCCCCCTCCTGTCAGGGAGCTGTGCAGAGCCACAAGGTCCCCCCTGAGCCTCCTTTGCTCCAGGCTGAGCCCCTTTCCCAGCTCCCTCAGCCTCTCCTGGGGCTCCAGCCCCTTCCCAGCTCCCTTCCCTGCCCTGGACACGCTCCAGCCCCTCCAGGGCTCTCCTGCAGGAGCCACAACTGGACACAGCCCTCCAGGGGCCTCTCAGTGCCCAGCACAGAGGGACAATCCCTGCCCTGCTCCTGTTGGACACACAATTCCTGACCCAGCCCAGGGGCCAGGGGCCTCTTGCCCACCTGGGCACCTCTGGGCTCGTGTCCAGCCCCTGGCACCAGCACCCCCAGGGCCTTTCCTGCCAGGCCACTTTCCCACCTTTCTCCTTTTCGAGTTAAAACAAGTCCTCACTTTTAGGATGGGTGGCAGAGCAGCTCCTGTTTGCTGGTGGATTCCTTCCCCCATGAACTAATTAATCCTGAATTCAAATTTGCCAATGGTTTTGCATGGAAAATTGCTCATATTTATGTAGCTCTCAGGGATATCAAAGGCTCTGTGCTTTGGAGCAGCTATTCACAGGCTGGGCTGCAGAATGGGGAGCATTGTTTGGACTTGGGATTTGGAAAATGAAATCCACCTCTATGCAATGGGAGCTGAAAGCATCACCAGGGCTACCCTTGCTCAGACAGCTGTAAATCATCACCCTAATAAAATCAGGAGTCACCTTTCACTAAATGTTGTCTTTTATACGGGCCAGAGGATGCCACAATTTACAGGAATTTTTTTCCATGTGAAGGAATTTTGGTTTCATTGGTTTTGGTGGATATTGACCAGCTGAATTTAACCTGCAAGAAGCTGGCCCAAACTGGCCAAGTGATGTATAAAATAATTGATAATTGTAATTCAACCTGTAGAAGGCCAAGAAGAATTGGGATTGTTCAGCCTGGCCAGGAGAAGCTTTGGGCTGAGCTCAGGGTGGCCTTGCAGGGCCTGAAGGAGCCAAAGGAAACCTGGAGAGAGACAATTGCCAAGGGCTGGAGGGCCAGGAGGCAGGGAATGGCTGGCCAGTGGCAGAGGGCAGGGCTGGATGGGATCTTGGGCAGGAATTGTTCCCTGGCAGGGTGGGCAGGCCCTGGCACAGGGTGCCCAGAGCAGCTGGGGCTGCCCCTGGATCCCTGGCAGTGCCCAAGGCCAGGCTGGACATTGGGGCTGGGAGCAGCCTGGGACACTGGGAGGTGTCCCTGCCATGGCTGGGGTGGGAATGGATGATCTTTAAGGTCCCTTCCCACCCAAACAATTCTCTGACAGAGGATGCAAACTCCAATAGTTTCTATTTCTATCCCGTTTTCGGTACCTCACCAAAGACATTCCAAAAACCTCTTTTTGCAGATATCCCTGAAAGTTTCTGAAGCTGAGCACCAGACCCTGGAATGTCCCCAAATCCCTCATCCTGAACTGAGCATTTTGCCCCACACAGACAAACCAAAGAATCCTCAGACACAGATCTGGGAATTTCTTGTTGGAAATCAAGCCTGACCTGAGAGCAAAGCCACGATTTTTTCTAATGGCCCTCTTTAATATCCTTTTTTTTTTTTTTTTTTTTGATGCTTTTAAGAGAAGAGCTGCACAAAGAGGCTGGAAATGGTCAGCTGGAGCCTATTTGATTATCTAATGAGCACTTCCCCAGGTCATTGATTGCCTCATGGAGCACATCCCAGCCCATTGTTCCTGGCCTGTGAACGATCTCCATTTGGTGGGGTCATAACAGGCTGAGCACACAGGGAAAACTCCGAAATGAGTTTGCCAAGGGTGTTGTGTGTACTCAGCCACACATAAAAGGAGCCCTGTGAGCCCTGGCACCACGTGGGTGATCCTGCTTGGAGCAATGTTGTGTTAAAGGTCTGCCCATGAGGCTTTGAAAGGAGCCCCCCCAAGCCGTGGATAAATCCCAGAATTCCAGAATTAAGGTTGGAAAAGGCCTCCAAGGTCATGTGCCCGATGCCCACCTTGTCACCCTGCCCAGAGCACACTGAGTGCCACCTCCAGGCTTTCCTTGGGCACCTCCAAACCTCCCTGGGCAGCCCCTTCCAAGGCCTGACCACACTTTCCAGGAAGAAATTGCTCCTGATATCCCATCTAAACCTCCCCTGGCCCAGCCTGAGGCCGTTCCCTCTCCTCCTGTCCCTGTTCCCTGGCAGCAGAGCCCGGCTCCCAACAACAGCTCAAGTTTGGAGATGTTCAGTTCAGGATTTGAGGGAAAACAACGCCTTCCATTACAAAACCCAAGTGGCATCTTCTGGCACCTGGGCAGCACCAGGTGAACGAGGAGCTGTTTCCAGTGGGTGTTTGTTTTTAGGGTAAGGAGCCCTTATTTATTTATTTTTTTTTTGTTTGTTTTATTTACCACAGAAGGTAATTTGAGCTCTGCCATCCAAACCGTGGCGTGTTCTGCCAAGAGGGGATTAAAGAGGAGAATGCTGTGGGAAGAAACTGGGTTTGTCAGGGAAGAACTCGGAGAGATTTGATTTACTGGAGTTTTGCAATCGGTGCTTTTAATCTTCCTCACCACTGGGACATTCGAAGGCCAAGAAAATGCTTTGAGGGCCAGTGGGGAGTAACCCCAAACACGAGAAAACCTCAAATGCTGAACGTTTGCCTTCCAAAATTCGGAATTGTGGAATGGTTTGGGTTGGAAGGGATCTTAAAGATCATTTTGTTCCACCCCTTGCCATGGGCAGGGACACCTCCCACTGTCCCAGGCTGCTCCCAGCCCCAATGTCCAGCCTGGCCTTGGGCACTGCCAGGGATCCAGGGGCAGCCCCAGCTGCTCTGGGAATTCCATCCCAGCCCCTCCCCACCCTCCCAGGGAAGAATTCCTTTCCAACATCCAGTTTAAAGCTTCCCCTGGGGCAGGCAGAGATATTTGCTTTAAACACCTCCAGGATGAGATGAGATTAGCCCTGGGAAGGAGCAGGGAGCCAGACTCAGGTGTTTCCATGGAAAAGGAAGAGCCCCAGGAGACAGAAATGTCCCCTGAGGAAGAGCTGAAAGATGCTACCCCAAAAACGAGGAGGAGAGAAGAGCAGGCAGAGGCTCCACCTTGCAGGGGTGACGGAGTTAAAGGAGCAAGAAGTGAGCCCAGGAAATTCTCTGGGAGAATCCTGGCACAAAACTCCTGCCCTGGGTCAGAGAGCAGCTCGACTTTCCCAAAGGACATAACGGAGAAGGGCTCAGGGAGTGGAAGGTGATCAAACCAAACAAAGCTGCAGGAACCACCGAGCAAGTCCCAAACTGAACTGGGAATACTTGTCCCTGCCTGCTCTGCTCTCAGCATCCATCAGCTCTCCCGTGGTAAAAGACAAGGACTGATTAATGAAAATAAAACTGTGCCTGGGCATGAGCTGCTGAACTTTAGAGCCGCCTAAAGATTTGGGGAGAGGGTTTTCCAAAAGGCAGCTCCGTATTTCTCTGTGCTTCAGGTGCTTGGGCACCACCAAAAATCCTCCTGAAACACCTTTCTGCTTCCTGAGTTTTCCTAAATGATCGGTTAAAAAAAAAAAAAAATCAAATTCTCAATAATTTGCCTTAAAAAATCATGGAATTACTGTCAAAATGTAGGACAAAAATACAGATTTCTCAACTTCTCGGCCTGAAACCCAAGATTTCCTTTTTGTTGTTTGGAGTTATCCTTGAGGATGCTCCACGTGGGAAAAACGTGGGAAAAAAAGCAGAAGAAAACTTGGTGTGACTGAAGGTGTTGCTTGGGGACTGAGAAAATATTTGTTGCTTTACCTGCTGCTTTTCCAATCCCGGGAAGTGCCAGGCATTTGGGATATGAAGATTGGTATCTCAAATATATCGACACTTGGAAATCTTGTGGATTAACCACCATTACATAACTCTTTCCATTAGTTGATGGAAAAGCCAAACAATTCCAATTCCAAGCCTTTTTTTTTTTTTTTTTTTTCCCCAAGCTGGATGTGAGGCTCTTGAGCAAGGCTGAGGCCCTGGAGCTGGGAATGCTGCCTGGAACACGGGAAGGTGTTGAGGAATTGGATCCTCACCTCGCTCTGCCCCGTGTGGGAGAGGATGGAGGAGGCACAAATTTGTGGCTGAAGGGAAGGAATCCTGGAGGAGCCGGACAGATCCCGGTGCTGGAAAGGCAATGGAGGCTCCAGCACAGCTGGGATTTATCCAGGGAATTGCTGAGGGTCTGGAGATCCATGTGGGAGTGAAGGAGAAGCGAATTTGCAGGGAAGGGTTTTATCTTGTCACTGATACACAACAGAGGAAAGGGTTGGGATCATGGAATCATGGAATGGGTTGGAAAGGACATCAAAGATCATCCACATCCAAGGGCAGGGACACCTCCCACTGTCCCAGGCTGCTCCCAGCCCCAATGTCCAGCCTGGCCTTGGGCACTGCCAGGGATCCAGGGGCAGCCCCAGCTGCTCTGGGCACCCTGTGCCAAGGCCTGCCCACCCTGCCAGGGAACAATTCCTGCCCAAGATCCCATCCAGCCCTGCCCTCTGCCACTGGGAAGCCATTCCCTGCCTCCTGGCCCTCCATGCCTTGTCCCCAGTCCCTCCCCAGCTCTCCTGGAGCCCCTTTAAGCCCTCCAAGGGGCTCTGAGCTCTCCCTGGAGCCTTCTCCTCTCCAGGTGAGCACCCCCAGCTCTCCCAGCCTGGCTCCAGGGCAGAGGGAGAAGATCCCAAACATTCTCCTGCCTGTCCAGGAGAATTAGAAATCCTTTGATTAAGTCAGTGGTGCAGAGAATTGATGGAATGGAAGCAAATCTGCAGCCCAGCCACACCTCGTGCTCTGCACTTACAGAGCAAGATCCATCCTAAATTCCATCTTTGTGTGTCTGAGAGGCTCCTGGAAGACATCCAGGGCTTCTGTGATCCTTAGGAACCACCTCCTGATTTCCAGCCTAAATTCATTGACAGTTGACAGGAGAACAACTCGTTCTGGAGCCAGCCTTCAGCACAAATGGTTCTGCTCCCTCCCTGCTGCTGAGCCCCTGTGCCGTGGTTAATGACTGGAATCATCCTTCTTTTCTTCTGGAAAATGGAATTTACCTGCCTCTGCCAACCCCTCCTTTGAATCAAGGCCTTGATTCCCCTGTGCATCCCCTCTGTGCTGCCTCAAATTGCTCTGCCACCAGGGAAATCTCCCAGGAATAAAGGAGATTCCTGATTCCAGCCAGCTGGAATTCCTAAGGCTGGGTGTCACCATCCCTGGGCTGTGTCACAGCTGGGCAGGCAAAGGCTCGGCAGGGATGGTGACAGTCACTGGATTTTATCCCTGTCCAAGTCAGCCTTTGGAGAGGATCCCAGTGGAATTACAGATTTCACAAACCCCCTGGAAGATGTGGCTCCTGCTGTGAGGAGCCCAGGATTCCACATGGGATGAAATGATTGAGTGAAAAACAAGGTGGAGGGTCAGAGCCAAGGATAAAAATGGACAATATACTAATATATAATAATGATATAATAACTGCAGTTATTTAGTTTATTTTGCACATCTGAAAGGATCGTGGAATGGTTGGGATTGGAAGGGATCTTAAAGATCATCCAGATCCATGGGCAGGGACACTTCCCACTGTCCCAGGCTGCTCCAAGCCCCACCCAACCCAGCCTTGGACACTTCCAGGGATCCAGGGGCAACCACAGAGATGATCTTTAAACTCCCTTCCAACCCAAACCATTCCATGATTCTACAAAACAGGAGGTTGATGTTTATATTTGTAATAGGGAGGTGTGAAAAAGGAGGGATTTTTCCTCAGGGTGGATTTCCACGGGACAGAATTCCAGAGGAATTGTCCTGTGTGTGCTAACCCAGCCCGTGGGCTCGTCAGTTTGGATGCAAACTGGTTTATGACACCACAAATGGGCACTGGGATGAACCTGCAGCTGATGGTGCTCCCACAGTGCTCCTCAAAAAGGAAAACCGTGGAAGTTACTCATGGAATTCTAGAGAAGCATCATCTGCCGAGGAAGGATTGCAAACCACATCCTGCACTTGCAGGAAAAGGGTATTTCTCTCTATAAAATTCCCTTTTGGATGGAGCCCTGCCAGCTCTGCAGGTTGGGCTAGCAAAATATTTTGGGGAAGCATCACCACTTCCACAAATTCCCTGTGGCTGTGGCACTCGAGCTCCAGGTCCATACAACGGGGTGGCTTCGGCTCCTTCTTTTCCCCACACTGGAGTTTTTGGTGGCTGCTGGCATTGAAGGGAGCAGGGAGGAGGAAGATCATTTCCTCCTCCTCATCCAGAGCAGGCTCCTGGTGGAAATTCCCACTCCAGGAGATGGAGGGGAGCTCTGTTAAAGGGAATCTTCCTTGGTGAGGATGGACATGACCCAAATCGTGGTGGGGAAACCCTCTGGGGGTGGAGAGAACATCCAGACACATCCAGAAGTGCTGGATCCAGCCCTATCCAGGGGAGGAGGGAGCAGAGCCGATAGGGAAAGTGCCAAGCTCAGGCAGCACTGGCTCGACATTCCAGGGAGAGTTTTTTGGGATGGAGAGGTTTTTAATCCAGCTGGGAAAGCACCATGTGCTGGGTTAAATACAAGGAGGTCCAGAGGGAATAGAAATAGCTCAGTGTTTAATCTACTGCACAACGGGAAGAGCTGGGAATTCCCTGATCCCGGGAGGCTATGGATCTGCTGGGGAGCTGCGAGCACACCAATCCCAATTCCCAAAATTGCCTGAGAACTGCATTTTCCAGCAGCAAAACGTGGGGGCAGAGTGACAACCCCATCAAATCCCCTCCCAAACGCTGCAAATCCCTCCGACTCTGCGAACCCAGGGCTTATCCAGCAAAATTAAAAATGCAAATATTAAAACCTGGGGCTCGATCCAGCCGGAGGAGGAACAAAGTCGCTGCAATTCCCTGTTTTCCACGCTGCCCTTGACTCCCCTCCTGCATTTCACTGGTTCCTGGGAACCCTGATAAAGACAGGCTGCGATTTTTTTTTTGTCCAAGCTCCCGATAGCGAGGACCTTGAAACGTCTCTGCCACAAAGTGTGGTGCACCTGGAGCAAGACAAAAACCCAGCTCGGGACAAAATAATCCCCCAGCCCTTGTGTTTGGTGGTAATTCAAAGGGCTGAGCTTGCAGGGCTCATTCTTCCCTTGGAGAGCTGGCAGCAGTTTTATTCCAGCCTCTCATTTCCAGGGATTTTAGATTTGGTCATAAAAGTGGGAAACTGAACATCTGAGGTTACAAATTTATTTATTTTTTTTTAAGAAGCAAACTCAGGTGTTTTAAGGCTATAAAAGCCTAAAAAAAGAACCAGAAGTGTGTAGCTTAAAGCAATTGTTTGTTTTCCCTAGAGAAAAGGTATTAATTAATATTTATGGTTTAAACTTATGGGTAATTAATAAATCCCCAAACAGTTGGAAAACAGTGGAGAATACTCCGGTTGGATGGAGTTTGGAGCAACCTGGACCAGTGGAAGGAGTCCCTGCTTGGTTTTAAGGTTCTTTTCCAACCCAAACCATTTGTGGTTCTATGGTTCTGGGAACATTATTTGGGCTAATTACAAAAAAAAAAAAAATTGAAGTTATCTAATTGCACAACCCCATTTATTTATGTAATTAATTAAATCCACATCGATGCCTCCACAAGAATCTTCTTGGCCTGAATTTTCAAATATTTCTGTTGGCCCTGCCCTGCAAAAATTTCTGCTGTAAAGGAACCTTATGTTCAGCTTTTCTGGAATTACCCACTCTGGTTAACTTTAACCACTGTAAAATCCGGAATTGTGGATTTCATGTCTGGTGCAGGCTGGTGTTGGGAGAAACTCAACCTTAATACATAGACAGATATATTTATATTTATTATAAATTGAAATTTAAATCCTTCCCAAGGGTCTAAACCCCTCAGCACAGCCCATATGGCTCTGCCTGATTTTTTCCTCCCCCTCTGCACAAAGGAAGGGGCGAGTTGAGGTCGGAATCTCCTTTTCCTCTGTGTGGAGGTCAAATCCTTTGACATTTTACACTCGGTTCTGGCACGAAGTAATCTCAACTCAAACCATGTGGTGGAAGCTTTTCCTCCACTCCCATTCCCCTTTGGTCTGAGAATTGGCCATGGCTAAAACTTCCAAGGTAACAGGTGGACTTGGGCTTGTGATATGAAAGAAGCAGAAAACTCGATTAAAGCAATTTATGGGCTCTGAGCGGAACTCTGGCCAGGGATTTGTACCCATGACACAAAAGGTTTTCTGCTGCTGTTCAATACTTGCTAAGATAGGAAGTTAAAATCAACCTCAATCCTTTCTGAGCTGAAAACCTTCACAAATAAACAGAGGTTTGGTGGCGTGGCAACCTGCCCCTTGCCATCCAGGAACTGCTCCGAGGTGTCTATTTTAGTTTTTTAATTTAAAAAAAAAAAAAAAAAAAAAAAGATAAATGGGTTTGGATGAGTGGAGGAGCAACTTGTGGTTCCTCCTGGTGGGAGTTAAAGCAAAGTTTGGGGAGACTGCTTGGAATTCAGCAGTGGATGGGGGGGATTTTGCCTTATAAAAAGCCCTTTGTGCTCTCCTCAGTGAGAAAGTTTCACCAGAAATGTTTCAGGATGCAACAGGGGCAGGAAGGTGTGGAAATGGGATGTTCAGAAGTGTTTTGGTTTTCATGGAATCACAGAATCCCAGACTGGGTTGGGGTGGAAGGGACCTTAAAGATCATTTATTCCCACCCCTGCCATGGGCAGGGACACCTCCCAGTGTCCCAGGCTGCTCCCAGCCCCAATGTCCAGCCTGGCCTTGGGCACTGCCAGGGATCCAGGGGCAGCCCCAGCTGCTCTGGGCACCCTGTGCCAGGGCCTGCCCACCCTGCCAGGGAACAATTCCTGCCCAACATCCCATCCAGCCCTGCCCTCTGCCACTGGGAAGCCATTCCCTGCCTCCTGGCCCTCCAGCCCTTGGCAATTGGCTCTCTCCAGCTTTCCTTTGGCTCCTTCAGGCCCTGCAAGGCCACCCTGAGCTCAGCCCAAAGCTTCTCCTGTGCAGGCTGAACAATCCCAGCTCTCCCAGCCTTTCCTTCTCCCCTCCCTCCTTTGGTTTGGAGGCCTCTGAAACTGAATAAACAAAAATAATAATAAAAGGAAATTAAATATCCCATCTCCCTCGAGATCACACAGGAGATCAGCCCTAACCCAATCACACTTTGATCACTGAGGAAACAATGATGGTGCTGGAGCTCCTTCCCACCCCATCCCTTTTTTCCTGCTGTCATAAGGTGACCCTGAAAAGATGAGCCTGAAAGTTAAAAGGTGATGGTGATGGACAAATGAGAGAGGCTTCAGTTTGGGGTTTATTTTCCTGATGTCCACTGCAAGCCTCGACAAATTCCATCCTCAATGGATAACAGACGTTTGGGAGGGAATGTGGAACCAGGAGAAAAGGAGAATATCCATGAGGAAACATCCCTGGCTGATCTACACCAGCAGGGGACACACATTAAAATCCTGTTTGAAACAGCAAAGCCCAGCGACCTCCTCCAGCTATTCCTGGAGAGAACAGCTGGATCCAGGGCCTGGCATGAAAATCCCATCGGGAATTCCACAGGGAAGCAGGGAAGAGGGATTCCAGCTGTTCAACCTGATACTCTGCTAAGCAGAAAGTGCTCCCAAGAAGCTGAAGAATGCGAGGCTGTCACCGATACCTCCACCCACGTCCGTGCTGAGCAGCCACAAGGAAATGTGTTTTCTTTTTCAGGAACGGAGCCCTGAGCCGGAGAAACCCAGCGTGGTTTGCTCTGCAAATCAGGGGAAGAACTGAGGGGGATGTGAGGGGTTGGATCCTTCACCTGAGCTGACCTGGAATTGCTCCAGCCAGGGGAAGGAGCTGGGTGCTGCTTCCAGTTTCTTTTTGCTTTGTACGGCACACGGTAACTGGTTGGTTTTTAGTAGTGAAATCGGTGGGGTTTAGTAGGGTTAAGTTGGATGTTGGGGAGGAATTCTTCCCTGTGAGGAAGGCACAGGTTGCCCACAGAATTTCGTGGCTGCCCCAACCCCTGGAAGTGTCCAAGGCCAGCTTGGAAGGGGCTTGGAGCACCCTGGGATAGTGGAAAATGTTCCTGCCCATGGTTTGGGTTGAAATGAAATGATCTTTAAGGTCCCTTCTGACCCAAACCATTCCCTGATTCGATGATTCTCAAAAAAACCCCAAACCCAGCAGATTTGCAATAATTCCACTAAGCCACAGACCTTCCAAGCCCTGGGAAGAAAGGAAAGTTCCAAGTGTTGCCTCAGGTGAGTGATAACCATTCCTGCCTGCAGCAAAGAGCACCCTGCTCTTAAAAATAAATACCCAAAACAAGAACTTATCCCAATTCCCAGTAACTATTTCTCTCCAACCCCCCAGCAGAAAACCTTGACTGAGTTCATTTCATTCTGGTTGGAAGAATACAGGAAAACTATGATAGGAACAGCACCTGCTCAAACCAACACCATCCCACTTTTTGGGTCCATCTCCCCACGAATCTGCATTTTCATAGGATCAGCTATAACAGTGACCTGACCCACTGCCCAAATGTCAGCAGGAATTTTAGCAGGGACAGCCTCAGCTCTAGAGGATGCCAAATAAGATTTCAAGCTGGATGACTCGGTTTCATCCGAGCCTGGGAGGAAATCAGACTCCTGAGTCACCCTTTTGCAGGTTTTCATTCCAACAAAACTCACTGGGAAACCACCAGCCACAGAAATACCTCCAAAGCAGCCTGTCCTAAGAAAGTCTCAGCACTCACAGGTAATTTTTAGGCAATGAAACACTTTGCAAAGCTCTCTTTGCTGCTGCCTTCCTGGGGAAGGTCAAAGCAAGGTGTTGAGAGTATTTTCCTCTCCCTCCAGCACACTCATGGACAAACATCCATTGGGAAATACACCTGGAAAAAGGCCTGGCTTTGCAAGACAACAACAGCTCTGCAGGTGTTCCGAGGCACAGGCGAGGACAACAAACCCCATGAGCTGTGCTGGCGCTAGAAAGACACAGAATGGACCCCTTAAAATCTGCCAGGCTTCCCAAAATCCCAACATCCATTGGAAAGCCTCACTTCTCACTCCTTAAAGGCTTTCACATATCAAAGATATCCAAGGAGAGCCAAGAAGAGATGGAAGCACAGCAGGGCTGTGAGCCCCTGTAGACTGCAGGGTGGAGGTGGGAGAGAGGGGAGAGGATTGGAATGGACCCCTTAAAACCTGCCAGGCTTCCCAAAATTCCAAAATCCATTGGAAAGCCTCACTTCTCACTCCTTAAAGGCTTTCACATATCAAAGATATCCAAGGAGAGCCAAGAAGAGATGGAAGCACAGCAGGGCCCTGTTCAGGCTGAAAGGTGGAGGTGGGAGAGTGGGGGAAGGATTGGAATGGACCACTTAAAACCTGCCAGGCTTCCCAGAATCCCAACATCCATTGGAAAGCTCCTCTCTTCACTCCTTAAAGCCTCTCACGTGTCGGAGATATCCAAGGGGACCCCTGAGGAGGGGCCATGGCCCCATGCAGGCGGCGGGGACGGAGGTGGGCGAGCAGGGGAAGGATTTTGGGTACTTACCCTGAATCTGACTCTGAGGCTGAGGGTTAAAAGCTGTGCTGTGGTTCAAGGAGGCTCGAGGGTTGGGTGTGGGGGCTGGGTGGTGTGGGCTGACCCTCATGGCCGTGCGACGCAACTGCTCCAGCTCGCTCAGGCGCTCAGAAAAGGACAAACTGCCGGGCTTTGTCTGCTCATCTATTTTCTGCCGATGTCCTAGTGTGGGAAGGGGGAGGGAAAAAGATCAGAAAAGCTCACTTGGTACATGAGGTCGGTTGGTTT
>VXAC01006291.1:116-16001 GCA_013399225.1 Rhipidura dahli
CACCGGGACCCGCTGCGGGAAATGGTGGGGTTGGGATGGGCTGGGGTACGCTGGGGTACGGGTTAGGTGCTGGAGAGGGGAAGGATGAGGTGGTGGAGTAAAGCGGGATGTTCCTTGTTAGCAATTAAAGTACCAGCAGGTGGCAAAAAGGCTTTAAGGCTGCAACAAGCACCTGAAGGACGCGTTATCGTTATATGGTGGTTTTGTGCTCATTTTATGGTTATCTTTTGTGTGAGCCCCGGTGTAAGTCCTCCTGCCGTGGTTGGTGCTGCTGTGGCTGCTCCGTGTGGAACCAGCCGGGAGGTGGCTCCGACTTTGTTGCCAGAATGGCTCTGTGGTAACAAACTTCATTCACAGGCTCCCTTCTCCTTCTTCCCCCTTCTCCGCCCCGCTGGGCATATTCCCCTGGGGGCCATTAACCCTGTGCATTTATACAAATTCACGTGGCACTATTTAAATGTTGCACGGAATAAGTAATTGGTAAGGAAAGGATTTTCTGTTGGATGTTTGGCTTTGTGGAATCGGTTATTTCCTGTAGTTTGGAGAATCCCCCCAGTTTATGTTTTTTCCAAGTGAAGTTTCCCCACGAATGACAAGAAGCTTGGTGGTGTTTCTCTTAATTGCTTGATCTAATTTAGTGTTATTTGGAATAGCACACAGCTGATGAGTTCAGGAAACCCTGAAAAAAATATTTTACTGAATGTCCCACAATGAATTACATAGGTCATGTATATTAGCTTCTTTAACAGTGAGAAGAAGTAGATGTTCTTCTATAATCATAAGTGTGGTCTGGTCTGATATATTATGATGGTCCAGAGTCATGTGTTCATGCCTAATTTTCTGCAGTATGGAAATTATTGTCATTATAGTTTTTCAATAGATGAGCGCATACAATTTCAACAGAACAGTAGTATTTTTCTAATTATTCCTTTTTAGCTCATACCCTGTTGTCTGATGTTCCCTTTCCTGTTTTTTTTTTTTCCCTTCTGATCTTTTAGGGTCCAAAACCGAGAAAACAGGTAGGTAGGCAGAAACACGCTGTACTTCACTGTTGTGTTTATTTTTATCTGATTATTTGTTTTTTTCCTGAGGTAGCTGGTCGGGGTTAACTGAATATGAAGGAGAAAGAGGCGTCTCCAGGACACCAAGCTTTTGTGCCTTTTGCAAGGAGGCCAAGTGTTCCTGCAGCGCTGCTGGAGAGAGCGTGGCCAGTGCAGCCACTGCTTGTTTGGCTTGGCAACGGGTGTCCAGGCAGAGAGGCGGTGTCCTGGCTCTGTCCGGCCATGGGGTGGCAGCAGGACCAGGGCAGTGACTGTCCCTCTGTGCTGGGCACTGCTGGGGCCACACCTCGAGTCCTGTGTCCAGTTCTGGGCCTCTCACTGCAAGATGGACACTGAGGGGCTGGAGTGTGTCCGGGGAAGGGAGCTGGGGAAAGGGCTGGAGCACCAGGAGCAAATCGGGGGGCTCAGCCTGGAGAAAAGGAGGCTCAGGGGGGACCTTCTGGCTCTGCACAACTCCCTGACAGGAGGGGGCAGCCAGGGGAACTCAGGCTCTGCTCACAGGGAACAAGGGACAGGACAAGGGGAACAGCCTCAAGCTTTGCCAGGGGAGGTTCAGGTTGGACATCAGGAGGAATTTCTTCATGGAAACGTTTGTCAAGCACTGGAAGGGGCTGCCCAGGGAGGTCTGGAGTCCCCATCCCTGGAGGTGTCTAGGGAATAACTGGATGTGGCACTCAGTGCTCTGGGCTGGGTGACAAGGTGGGCATCAGGCACAGCTTGGACTCGATGATCTTGGAGGCCTTTTCCAGCCTGAATAACTCTGGGATTCTGTTATTTGAGCCATAGACTGGATACAGAATGGGGAGGTAAAGGGACAACAGGCAGAAGTCCATGGGAAACTGGATTGCATAAACTTATCCTGTGGGTTATTCTTACTTCAGTGATAATGAATTTCTCTACCCATCCCCAGCTGTGCATCTCACTCTCCTCAGTGCTCTGTTAAGGCATAGGAATGTGAAAAGAAGTTGACTAAAATGTGATTGCAAGTAATTTAAACAAGAAGATTTTTCCATTTTCAGTTTAAGCATTTATTTCTTTATCAAAGTGAAAAGAATGAATTCTTCCCTGAAATCCTAATGGGTAGAAGTGTGGGTTTTACTGACTATTTTGGGATAATTTTGCAAATGAATGCTTTGGTAACAAATGTGATAAAATGCACTCAGACTCTGGTGGGACTTAACTGTCACCATTGTATTTGTCCCAGCTTCATGGTAATCTCTGTACTCAGAGTTGCATTAGGTATTTATTGCCATGCCAAGTAGTGTGAAGTGAACAAGTAGTTATTTATGTCTGAATATATGATAATCAGAATCAAAGTGTGAAATACGAGTATTGGTAACACACTTTGTGTGTGAAGCAGGAGCAGTGGTCAGATAATTTCTGAGAACCCCAAATTTAAAAAATAGTTAGTCTAGGATTAGGTTGGAGGTGAACAGTGAACTGTCTGGAGTTGCAGTGAGGATATTATAACAGAAAAGAGAACTCATTGCTATTTTGTCTTGTGAATTAGATGCTTCTAAATGCCAGGCTTGTCCCAAAATACATTTTCCAGTATTACCTAAAATGTTTGAAGTTGTAGCATCTACTTTCTTAGCAGATCTGCCTGTTACTCAGTTGCTACGTTAAACCAGATTTTAATACTCTCCTGTTGTGGCTGTGCTTGGGAATGTCTAGCACAGAATAAAGTGTTGATTGTAAGAGCTTATAGTAAAAATGAGAAGAAAGTTGAGTCCGGGATGTGCATTACTATACTGGGGGCTTCACTGGCTGTGCAGGGAGTCTAAAATCTTAATTCAGGGGTCACTTGAGAAGGGCAAAATTACAGAGTTACAGAACTGCCAAGCTGTATTAAAATAATATTGACATTTGTTTTCTTCTCCCTTATTGCAAACATAAAGTCCAATGGCAAAATTAAAGATGCAAAACCGAAGAAAGGGAAGCAGAAAGGCAAAGGTACTGTGCACTTCATTTAGAGGGAATATGATAGACAAATCATTTATTTTAAATGAATGGACAGAAAGTGACCAACTAGATGTGAATTCCTCTCTGTTTCACAAATACAAATGATTCCTCTCTCTTTTCCCTGTTTCCCAGGGCCAAATTCCCTGTTCCTTGATGCTGCATCTCAGTTCCCTATTAGAGCAATAATCTCTTCTCTAGTTATTCCTACTGCAATTAGGAAGTTGGGAAGAATTAACTTGCTATTAATCCATCCTGGTGGGGGTTTGGGCATGCTGTGACTGCCAGTAAGTGACTGCTATTCACTGATAAGCTTTTGTGGTGGGAGTGACAGCTCTGGTGAGCACAGGCAGATTGGGAAACTGCTGCTGCTCTTGCCTCAGTGCAACACCCATGCTTGACATGATTTATTTGTAGGTGATCACATCAAGTCACTGTTTGGGAACTTCTGGATTGAGGCCCAGGCTGTGCAATCTTAGACTGAAGGCTTAGAGTTTCAGTTTCAGTTTCAGTTATCCTCTTTAATTTTCTAGTCTCTGTTAGCAAAGAGAAGCCAGATCTGTGGAACAGCATATCCTGAAGACGATTTCAATGAACAAACAGCTGTAGAATTGAAATTGTTGGAAACAACTGGTTGTAGGAAAGGAGAAGAGGAATTTGGGATTAAAGTACTGAGTTTCACCTGAGACTTTGGATTGAGAACCTGTGTCCACTGAAGCTGTAGATGGAGAGAGCACTCCTGCTGCTGCACTTGCTGGTCCTTGTATCCACTTTTGTCCTCACAGACTGATGGGGTAGTGCCATAGACAGTGTGTTTTAGTACTACTCCAATTAATTTCAGCCAATCTTCATGTGGGAGATTTCTGTGCAGTGAAAAATAAACATTTATATTGCTCATTTTATGGTGGTTTTGTCATTACAGCTAAGAACCAAATAATTTTTTAGATTTTATTTAGGAAGGCATACTTATACCCTTGATCTCTTTCCCAATCCTCAGTTGATGCCAAATTACAAGCTGAACTAGAAGAAGCAGAAAGACTTGAAAAGGAGAGACTTAAACAAGAGCACTTGAAAAAGCTTGAGGCAAAGGTTAGTTTTTTACTCAATGAAAAAATCTAATGCTATTTCTGAAATTGAGACAAGGCCTGTAAAACATCAGTAATTTAGTGGAAGAATAGGAATGAATTTCCTTATGTACTTATTGTTGGGAACAATATTGAAGAAATTTTCCAGTTTGTGTAAGTTTAAATATATGAACTTTTGTGATATGCCGTTCTTCAGTTTGTTTAAATGCCTTTTTTTTTTTCCATTTCCACTATGCTTTCAATTGAATGTATTTTTTGTGTTCCCCACAAGGATATTTGGTACAAATTCCTTAATTAGTTACCTGTTGGGGCAGATACAGTGATTTGTGTTTGTACATATATGTGTGTGTATTAGACTGTGTATATTTATTTTTCTGAAAAGACTGGCATTCAGAACAAAAACTGATTTGTAATAGATAAATATTTTTGTGTTTAAAAAGGAAAAAAAGATTTACAACAAACTAATTTTTTTTAAAGAGTCACTCTTGTCTCCTCCTCTTGTATTTCACAGAATATTTTTTTCCTCCTAGGGAGAAGATGAACTTAAAATAATAGAAATTAAAAGGGAAAAAAAAATCTTGCACACTTTTTCCAAATCGTGCTTACATTTTTTTTAGCAGCTCCCATTAGAGCTGACTCCAGGTTGCTGATATGGAAACTGTTCAAGTGAGAGGTTACAATCATATGTCACATTATGTTTATCATATGGCTCAGCAGCTGTTATGATGACAGTAACATATTGCAAACCATTGCAGTCTTTTCAATTGGATGTTTCATTAAAAAGCAAACTTTCAGTGTTTGGATTTGTTTAAATAATAACTCATTCAAATATACCAAATTTATTCCTTCTGTAATAAGAAATTCTGTAAAATAATTGTAAGAAATAAGCCAAAATATTTAACTGTTCTGTTTGATATATATGTATATATATATATATATTTAACAGTATCAAGGAGCAAGGGAGTCTGAACTAGCAGAACTTAATTCACTGGAACAGAAGTTTCTTTCTGCACAGCAGTGGAAAATGGATTACAGAGAACAAGCCAAGGTAAGCTTTCTTGCCAAAATCTGCCCAGTGGTTTGGCAAGGAAGATAATTTAGGAGTTTCCAGTTCCAATGTAGGTGTGTGCTATGACAGCATTTCAAATTCCATCTCAAAGCAGTGACAGGTCATGCTCACTCTCTTATCTTTACTTTGGAGCACACAGAAAAGTAATGTGGGCAAAGAGGAGCCTCTTTGGTGATCAAAGTATTAGTGCCCCATGCCTTACCCCAAGAGTCGAGAGGAATTGTAATTTCAGATGTTCTGGTATCTATTTTTCCTCTTCTGTTTCTTTAATTCATTCTGCTTTTAACCATTTGACCAAAAAAAAGTTCTGCCAGGGCTTAAGAAGAAATTCTGTAGAACATTTGTTTCAGTGGTTTCTGGATGTCACAGGTTATCACTCAGAGAGAGATGTTTGCCAGATTTTTGAAGGACATGGCACAAGCCCAGGTCAGGGCTGGAAACAGATAAAAACACAGCTGAAAGTTGATGTCTGCAGTTTAGGGTGACATCCATGGTGGTTGAATCATCACCCAATGGCATTATGTACCTGTCAAGTGAGATTTTTAAGTGTAAGGAGTGGAAATACAGTAGTAGATTTCACTCTTGTGAATCTTGCAGACACATCACTCAGTAACAGTCTGATAGTGAGATTTGGTCAAGTAAGGAACCAAAGGTTTAATATCCTACAGGCTTGTGGACACAAGGATTTTATCTTTGTCTTGTGTGTTGCTGAATCCTTTTCAATGTCTCTGCAGAACCACTTCAGAATCATAGACTAAATAATGTTAGAGAGGAGTTCTGAAATTCCTGTAGTTCAGCCACTTGCATGAAGCAGGGCAAAGTCTGAAGTTAAATCAAGGTACTCAGTTGGCTTTTGAGATATTTAAAAGTTGGAGGTACCACAGCATCTTTGACAGCTTTGCCACTCTCACTGTACCAACTTTTCTCAAAATGCATTTGGCATTTCCCTGTTACAGCTTGTGATCATTGCCAGCTGCTTTTTATTGATGTTTTTGACAACATAGAACTAGTGTTTTTAAAATAAGTCTGATAAAACACTGCTAGATTATGGGAAATACCAGTTTCTGTTAGTCTGTTGTTAAGATTATTAAAGGCAAGAGAAATACATAACACCAAATGCTGAGTTTCCACATCTATTTCTGAACAGTTCCAGTTTAGATAGAGATGCATTTATAACTCACCGTGAAATTTATCCTTTTTCTCAAAAAGAGTGCTGTTATTTCTAAGGATGTGATGATAAAAGTGAAGCTCTCTTTTAAGTGTGAAGATATTAAAAAGAGAAATCAGATGTCTTATTACTGAAAATTGATCAGTCTTTTCTACAGGGGTTTGTGTGCACTCAGCACTCCCCTATTGTTGCTTTGTTTGAAGTCAGTGGGAATGCTGATGGGAGTGGTTGGGAATGCAATCCTGTAAGTGCTTTTGCTTTAAAAGATCCATTTTCCTTTGTAATGCAGTCTTCAGTAGCAGGGGGTTATTAATCTTCAGCAAACAGGAGGGCAGTGTTTCCTTAATATCCTATTATATGGATGAAAAAAATTCCATCATGGGTGATAAATTGATCCCATGAGCCAGTGTTAGGCTTATGTTTGGCATTAAATGGGTTTAGTCTGCCACTGATTTTTTTCTTTCTGCCACTTACAAGAATGACCAAGAATTGATTTGAAAATAAAATTATTTTTAAAACCCCCTAATCTAGGATTTCACATTCCTACCAGAGGTTTTTGCAACAAGAGAATTTATGCTGGTAAGGGAGAGGAAATCTTCAGAGGCAGAGAAAGGAGGAGTTAAACATGTTGCAGTAGAGGCTCTTAATCAACTTTATTGCCAGGGTAGGAATTTTCAGTTTTCTTGGCAGAATCTGATCTGAGACCCATCTGCCTCTTCCACCTGAACATTCCTTGCTTCTGTTCTCAGTCATTTTATTATTCCAGCTCCTTCCTTGTGGCAGGTACTGAATTCATTGCTTTTGTGGAGCAGAGCAGAACTCACTGATAAATAAGTATAAACAGCAAGTGTGAGGTGGGCAAAAGCATCTTAACACATTAATATCAAAGTAAACCTTTTTTCCCTGGCATGGGGATAATAAACCAGGTGGTGTTAGAATCCTGTTTAGATCCTGTGAATTTGTCACTAGAATATATTTGTGTTTCAGAATCCTCCTTTTTCTTGTAATAGCAGTGTGCAGCACAGCTGTATCTGCTTTTCTCTGAACTCTTCTGCAGTGGGAGCATTACCTCAGCTGTGATGGGAGTCCTGACCCCACTGTACCCCAGGAAATGAACACTTTCATGAGCTTGTGGCGTGAAGACCAAGATGAGGGCATTCAGCTTGTGATGGAGAAGGGGGAAGTGGTGCTAAAGGTAAGTGTTAAAATGGTGTATTTCAGTTTCAGCTTAACATATCCTTAACAGCCCCCTCTATTTTCCCTTTTCTTGTGGCCAAATGACTGAAAGGCTGTAACCTTCAACACCTAGAAATTTTTCTTCAATTTTTATATTTTTCTTTAATTACAGATTTATTGTTAACCCTAAAGAAGATGTGTATTGACTTTAAATATGCATTTGAAGGATTTGTGTGCTGTGTTTCTACACTGAGGTCTAGCATTCCAACACCCATATTCCCTTCCATTTGAAACCAGAGCATCCAAGCTCATGTCAGATATAAATGCTTTGGTGGACAACAGCCCCATTTTGTGACACTTGAGCCAGTGAAGTATCATGTAAGAGCAGAAGTTCCCAGAATTAGTTTTTACCAGCAGGAGTCACCAGCCATGGATAGCTTATGAAGCAATTTTAAGCAATCTGTGCCTGCTCTGTAAATTTAGGATTTTTGTTTCATTTATGCTGACTTTATGGTGTTTTTCAGAAAGTTAAATGGGGTCTTCTAGAAACTGGCAGGGGAGAGTTGCATATGTAATACAAGTTTCATTGGGCTGGTTTGGTTCTGAGTTAGATTTCCTATCTGTCTACATAAAAAAAAAAAAGTTATTTTTGTGACCAAAATCTGTTTAGGTACAAAGGAAGTAAGTTTGCCTCATTTTTTGTGACAGAACACACAATATGTTAAAGATGATGTCTTAACTTTTCCCATATAAATGTCTTCTAGTTGATTGAGAAGTTGGAGTTTCTTCTGTTGGAGGCATCACCAAATGAGATCACAGAAGAACAACGGGTCCTGTACCAGGAATTTATTCTGCAGTTGCAGGCTCTGCTTCATCAGAAGTACAATCAGGCTACACAGAACCTGCTCAAAGTGAGTAAGGTTTACTCTGCTTCAAAGTTGTGATATGTGCATATAAGTTTAACTCTATGGATAGCTTTGTTTGGTCTTAAATGTCACAGGGATGAGTCTGTGAGTTTCCAAGTCATGTATATAGCATAGACCAGGCTTGTACTTATTCAAAACTCCTGAAAATCTGAACTTTACAATGGAAAACCTCATCGTTAAGTCAGACAAGATTAAATTACTGGGAAAATTTGTGAGATTTGGATATGATGAAAACAAGAAGTGCTGTATGAAATATGTTGACTGTACCAAAAAAATGTAGATGTGAAAAGCAGCTCGTAAGGTTGCCTTGTACACATTTCTTCAATACAAGTTCATGTGATTAAAATATTTTTTAAACTGAGAATCTTGGGAAGAGTGAAGAGCACTCAAACAAGAAAATAAAAATGTGCTGGAGAGTCTGTTTTTTGAGCTGCATGTGTAGGTAGTGACCTTGCTATTTCAGGAATATTAATCAGATATATAAGAATGTTTAGCAAAGGAATATTAGTGAAATAGTGAACCAGTTGTGCACAGTCAAAACTCCCTGCAAATTAAGAACTGTTGAAATCTTGTTTACTGAATTTAGGATTAAACTCCCAATATAATTACCATTTCACAAGTTTGATGTTGCCTAAATGATAAAATAATCTGTGCAGTGACACTGGAGTAGGAGTCCTTTATTACTCAGGAAATCCTTTTCTTTTGTTTGTTTTTTGTAATTTATCCTGAGAATTAGGGTAATAATGGAAGAACCTGTATTAGGCAGTACTTGGCTCACAATTTATGAAGTCAGGGGAAGAAAAGGAATGTAGGTCAGATTTTAAGAAACAGATTTGAATTTATAACTGTTGTGCTTTAGTACATAAATACTACACAGCTGGGCTTGGTCTGGTGTATTTTCATTCTTATATGTATTTTTTTATTTATTTATAAATAAAAAGTGAAATAAATAACACATGATTTAATTGGCTTTTTTCTTTTTAGGTAGCCAGTATGTATGAAGACTCTGAAACTGGGAATATGCATACAGTCATAAAGGATAAAAATGCTACTTTCTGTATTTGGGTCAATCTGAAGAAGAAACCAAGGTACAGCCCACTGAAATTATTAATTTGAAATGAGGCCTGGCTTTGTTGAGTAAACACCAAGAATTAATTCTGTCACTAAAGAGTGGTTTAGAGATGTATAAAATGCAACAGCAGAACCCTGTCACTGCCAGAACAAATTTGGAAGAAAAACAATAAAGCTCATGCAGAGAATTGAAGTTTCTCTGGAAGCAGTTTCTTGCTGATGCATTTAATGCTTTCTCAGTTGTTGCAGTTGCTTGCAAAGCAGTGAATGATACTTGGTGCTCAATTAGAGAAAGTGTTTTAGAGCCTGCCATGCAATATCAGTTCTGAATCTGTTTTGTGGTTTTATTGGATTACCATTTAAATGGTACCTTTTCAAAAGGAGATTTCTGAGCAGACTTCCTGCTCCCACTCCACAAATATAAGGAGTGAGTTATTAAAAGGACTTTAGCTTGACCTGTTGCTGTGAGTTTTGATAAGTAGAAGGGTGGGTGCTGAACAATATCAGATTGACCTGTATGGGTTAAGTGTTAGAGCCTTTTGGCTAGCAGTGCGCTGCACTTAAAATACTCAACCAACAATTAAAATCTAAGTGTTGCTTTGCTAGAAGATTTTAAGAACTTGTGACCAGCTTATCTTATCCAAAATTAAATATTATTTGAATTATTTGGAAAGGTGCTGAGAGTGATCTAATACAGACAGCTGTACAGGGATTTCCCCATTAAATTAGTGAGTTCTACCAGGAATGTAGTTTCTAGAACAGCTACCAACTGATTGCACCCTATTGTCATCCTGTCAAGACGTATTTTGAAGCTTTTGATTCCCCTGATGCAGTTGTGGCTTTGCTGGAGGGTCTGTCTTACAGAGAGCTGCCAGCACAAGCACCATGACATCCCACAACATTTCTCAGACCGTGCAACAAATCCCAGAAGAGATTTGAACATTTGTGAGGGAACACCAAATGAAGTGCTGCCAGTCTTACCAGGGCCTGTTGTTGTTGCTGTCACTGTCCTTTCCCAGGTTCAAAAACCACATGTTTCAGGAGGCAGGGCATGGCTTTGACCTGCCCAAATCCCTGGCCCTGAGCAGCGTCGCTGTCCGCGTGCTGCACACCCGCTATGACCACGTGTCTCCCCTGTGGCTGCAGTGCCAAGGGCTGCCAAGGCAGGAGGAGGTTTCAGACAGTGAGGAGTCAGCTGAGCATCCAAAAGACAATGGTCAAGAACCGGGAGAAGAGGAGGAGAAAGCCAGGGAAGAATCCAGCATGCCTGCTGCTGAAGAAACGTCTTCTAAAGAGAGAAAGGTAGGTAAAAAACCTCTTCAAAAAATTTCCTATGCTGCTCTTGTTAACTCAGTCACAATGTCCTGTGCAGGACAGCCAAATCCTTAAATGTTTTATAGGAAAAAGTAACTTGTGTCAACAGTGTCATAGATCTTCTGAAGGGAATGTAAAGATGGAAAGTAGAAAGGGAAGTCTGGACAGGGCATGCAGTTGGCATTTGGTTGGTGGTTTAAGAGTAGGATCAAGCATGAGGTGCCATTGCAAGATACTTCTATAAATCTCTGGCATGTGTACAGATGAATGGATTCTGCTTCTGTGAAACTGACAGCCCTACAAAATCCCTGCAGGAATCCAATTTTAGGAAAATTTGCAGCATGCAGAGCAGGATTCAGAGTTCAGCAGGTGTTGGCTGTGCAGTTACCTGGCTGCTCCATGTCTGTGTGCTGACCCTTTGCTGTTAGAGGACTTTTCAAATACTATTTCTGGCTGCCTGTCCTCTTCCTCAGCTCTCTTCCATGGAATATGTTGGCTTTAGGTGATGGAGGTTCCTTGGTTTTGTGTTGTCCATACTGGGTTTGGGGTTTTCACTTTGGGTATCACCTGTGACTTCCACATAAATGACCTGTGTTCTCTGTCTAAAATTTCTGCAGAAATAACTGACAAAACATCAAGTTTTAGACCTTCTTTGTATGTTTGGAGCAATTTCACAGATTTCACAGGGTATTCTGAGTGGGAAGGGACCCACAAGGATCCTCAAGTCCAACTCTTAAGTGAATAAATTCTGGGATCCATACAGGGATCAAATGGGGATCGAACCCCTGTTCATGATTTTGGCTTTTCTCCTTTTCAATGAATCAGTGTAATGAAATTAAATTTGTAATGAATCAATCCTTGAAATCCTACTTCTCTTGGTTCCTTTTTTCTTTTTTTGTATGACAAATCTTATCTTTTGGCACTTTTCACCTACACTTCTCAGACTGTCTTTAAGCTCCTTCATTTTATTCCCTCTCTTTTTCTCTCCCAGGACTTGTGCTTTTTCTCTCAATCCATTTTGTGAATTTTCCTCTTCCCTCTGAAGGCTTCACTTCTCTCAGCTTGTGTCCTCTCACCTCCTGTCCTGTTTGAGGAGATGTGTGTTCTTCCCATGTGCTGGCAGGCACAGCCAGGGCACAGAAGGTGCTGTGCCTTCAGAGGAGCCTGCTATGACAGGGATGATTCCCTGTCTGGGTTGGAATTTGGCTGGAAATCCAGGGTAATGTTTCTCAGCATCCTTCTGTCTGGCTGTGCCTTGAGTTCCCCCACATTCCTGTATATAAATACAGTGTGTGAAAGGGAATAAATGTCATGGGCCAGGCACAGGCCAAAGCTGCTAGGTGGGGTTCTGGCATGGTTTCAGTACTGGTTTGGATTCAGTCTGGACTTGCATTTTCTTTGTGCCACTCTGCTGGCTGTAAAACCAGCAAAACCACCACTTTTGAGTGCACACTGTGCTAGAAAGGTGCTGGTTGGCTTGTTTGGTACTCAGGGAGCTCAAGATGGAATTTGCCGTGGAAATAAAGTAACTACTTTGTCTCTATTTATATATCCAGTTCCAAATTAAGAGAACCTTTAATCAAAATATTTTTGCTAGCTAGGTAGCAATTACTTCTCTTAAAACCTTGACCCTGTAGTAAGATTGATACAAATGTTTCTGTATCCCTTCTCCTTGAAGGAGGTGATACCTTCTTCTTCACTGTGTTTGTCTCCGACTAATGGAAATATGTCTTTTGCTTTTTACCTAGGAGAGTGCTACCTCATTGAATGAAAACAGCAATAACACAGATGATAAAAAAGAGACAGAGGAGGAAGCTGAGAAGAATTCAGATGTTTTGGAGGAGCCATCACAAGGTATTTGGTTGTTTTTGATGTGCAGCACTAGAAAAGTACTTATGCTACGTATTTTATTTGTTAAAAATTCTCCCCTGTGAGGGTGGGGTGAGGTCCTGCACAGGCTGCCCAGAGAAGCTGTGGCTGCCCCATCCCTGGCAGTGTCCAAGGCCAGGCTGGATGGGGCTCTGAGCAACCTGGGATAGTGGAAGATGTCCAGGGGGCTGGAACTGGACTTTAGGGTCCCTTCCAACCCAGGCCATTCTGTGATCTATGGAAAAACTGCAGTATCTCCATGTGAATGGAGCGAAGTTTATAAATATAGTGATGTTTTGATAACACTTGAGTTTTGTTGACATTTCTATTAATGATTGTTAAATAGGGGGAGATACCAGGACAGATAGGAAAACAGAGTTTGTCCCCACAGTTATTTCTATTTATTTATTTATTTATGCTTATGTACGTGTTTATCCTGTTTACAGAGATATGTGTGTTGTTTTACATCTGTTTATGGGTGAGACACAATCATTACAAATCTGCCAGGTTCTGGGGAGCTTTACTCTCTCAGAAAATGATGATTCAAATGCATATCATGGTAGGCATTGGTGTAGTGTGGGGAGTTACTGAGTATTGCCTAACTGGGTGCTTAAAGTGAGATCCCTGCTCTTACACCTTGTAAAAAGAGAGCCTAATTCTAGGAAATAAAACTGTTTGTGGGTCCCACATGAGTTACAAATTTCTCCAGTGGTGTGGTGTTGTCTTCTGGTTTAATAAGAGTGAGTTTTCTTGTAGTGCTGACTTAAATAAAACAACTGCAAACTATTGGCATGATTTAGCTCCACTTTCCAGCCTTTCAAGAGTTGACATTTTTGATGTGGTGTCATTCTCTCAAAGCAAATTTCATGACAATTACAGTAGCTGGTTTTACAATATTGAATACTTTTTTCTTGATTCCTGTCAACAGTAATTTCTCTCCCCCTGCACCAGCCCATGTGATGTTTTATTTAAGGTTCTTTTTTGCTGTTTTGGTTTTTTAAACAAAAACACTTATGGCCATTTTTGTCCACAGGGTTTCTGTCTTTTACTAACGTTTTCCAAGCAATTAAACCTTTATGTGGGATATACATAATTCTTTTTTTTTTTCCTATGCATAATTATCTTTGTTATCTGAAAATTATGATTCATGTTCAATCCCTCTTGCTCCTCATAATTATCATGTCTTTCACCTTCAGTCCATGACCTTTTGATGCCTTATTTTTATTTATTTTGATCTATTATTTTATTTGCCTCATTTCTTTTCAAATCAATGCGATCTTGCTAAACCTGTCCAGAATCTCCTGTATTATTGTGCTTGTGGAATTCTTCTGTGAGTACTGCTGGGACTCATTTTATCAGTAAAGCCTTATTCCTGTAGAAAGCATTTGGAAGTGGCTGCAAATCCCAAAGCTCAGCAGCACAGCAAGAAGTGCTTTTGGCTGCCCAGCTCTGTGCCTTTCCCCCATGGCAGGGATTGCTGAAGAGCACCGGTAGATGGGGCTGGAATGCTGCACAGGGGGAATGGAGCGCTCCCAGCACAGAGGGAAAACCGAGCGAGGTGGGCAATGGGGGGGAGATGGAGCACCAGGTGCACTCCCGCTGTGCGGGGAATTTTTCAGACGAGGAGGCGGCGCTGCAGGAGGAGCCGAGCGGCAGAGAAGAGGCCCCGAGAGTTGTTGATTTGCAGCAGCTGGTGCCCGTGGGGGGCGTGTACCACATGGATGCCCTGCAGCTGCCACCTCAGGCCCAGGAGGTCAGGGACTGGAGCATGGTGGAGGTGAGTGAGGAGAGGGAGCAGCCCCTGATGCCCCGGCACCCCAAAGAGCTGCTCCTGAGGTTTGTCACTGCTGTCACATGCACTGGACACGACTTCCTGAGCAGCAAACTAACAATGCAAGGTTTGTAAATCATCACTTTCTCCTGTGTGAGAGGTGAAAGCAAAGTGGTGACAAAAATCACTGCTGGTTCAGCTCCAGGCTCTTCAAAGTGGTTGAGGACTGAAGTCACTGAGTTCTGGTTGCCTCTGCAGTGCTGACCTACCCCACAGACTCCAGTGTGAGGCTGGAAACCTTTAATAAGCAAAATTCCCAGCCAAATTCAGCAAGCAGGACTGTGGGCAGGGTAGGAGGGATGGGATCTTCATTCCCAGCCACCTGTAGCCTCTCCTTCCCTCTGTCACTCTGCAGCCAGAGGGGAATTACAGCTGCTTTTGCCTCCCTGGTTTTCTGAGGCTGTGGGTCTGTGATCCAGCACAGGAAGGGTTCCAAGGCCTCATGGTAGCTCCTCTTGTACTGCCTTCAAAGCTGTAGTTGGAAATGTGCAACATTAGCAAACCATTTTAAATGGTGTATTAAACAACTTTGCAGGGGTTAGATGAACTCAAAGAAAAAAATCTGCATTTTCTGATAAACTCCTTACCTGTCCTTTTCCTCTCTTGCCAAAGCTGCTGGATGTTGGACTGGAGTTGTATCCATATTCCCCAGGAGAGGCTGAAGATGGCACACAGGAATCAGTACAGATAACCCTCAGGCTCCCTGACAATGTGATTTATTTTGAAGTGCCCGTGATAGCCCGATGGGATCCTGCAGGTATGACCTTATGCTGTGAACTTACTTTAAATTTGAATAGTGGAATTTATGCCGGAATTGGACTGTTCTCACTATGCAGCTGTAAAGACAAGGGCCAGTTTGGAGCCAGAAATAATTGGGGGACTTCAATGTTAAGTGATTTGGGGATTTTTAGGTTTTTTATTATTACTTTTTTGGTTTTATTATACTTCAGCATTACTGCCAGAAGCCTTCCATGTACATATTTGTATTTTTACATCCTTTTTGTCCAGGCCAGCAGTGGAGAACTGATGGCATCAGCAACATAACCTATGAAGCAGAAGAAAAGACCATCACCTTTGGAATGGGTGCCTTTTATACAGTAGCCCTTCTCCAGGATGCTCACCTGAACCTGCCCTATCAGGCCTGGGAATTGCAGCCTATTGGTGTGGATGAAGGGCTCTTCACAGTCACTGCAGTCTTTGCAACCATTCAGATACAAATTAAGGTACTGTAAATATTTTTTTTAATCAGCCATTTTCAATTAAAAAACCCCATAATGATTACAGTGTCTCTGATTAGGAATTTGGGATGCTTCCACAAGAGCAATTTGAATCTCTGTCTCTTCCTTTCCAAGCACT
>VXAC01006299.1:0-17162 GCA_013399225.1 Rhipidura dahli
TGTATTTCTGACAAGAACTTGGGACTTTTTTCCCATCTTTGTGAATACTTTTCAGAATTAAGTCCAGTAACTATTGCTGTGATGCAGCCCTGTGAGTGACCGTGTGCACTCTGCATCCCTCCGTACTTTCCTGAAGTTTCAGGAATTTCCCTGTGACTTATATGGACTTAAGTCCAATGACACAAGAGCTGTTGATGATGCCAAAACAGCTACAGAGCTCTTTGTGTAGTTCAAACCCTCTGTCTGTTCATGGCTGCAATAACTCTGCAAGTACAAGCATGAGCAACTCAGCCAGCTTTGCTCATACTGGCACTGTTTGGGACACCTGAAAGAGAGGAACCCATGTGAACTGCCAACTAAACATGTTGGCAGACTGAAAACTTTCCCATGAAGACCTCAAAGGAAGAGGGAAATTTGCCACAGCATGTTAATCACGCATTTCCCAGAGCACCTCAAGTCAATGGAATGTGAAAACTTGGGTCTGATTCTTCTCTGGGATAATCTCCTCCCCAGAGGAGAATCATACCCAGAGATGATTCCAGTGCCAAATCCACATAAACAGCAGTGCCAGTGGGGATTTGGGGTTGTAGACATAGATGGTTATCATTACTGCAGTGTGAATGCTCCCAGATCAGCTTATTGCATTCATATGAGGTCAGTGGATGTATTTAAGAGATCCAGTGTGTATTTACAGTGTAAATAGTGACATATTATGGTATCCACTCTAGTTCAAATATATTTAAAGATGTGGTGGCATATTAATAATAACTTATAGCCAGAAAGGGAATTGGTTGTTACCCAGTAATTTCATCATGCTTTATTTTCTTAGCTCTGCAGTAAAACCAAATCATTTAACTGGAGCAGAGATTTCACAAAAACCCCCTTGAATTTTAAATGACATTGAATTATTGTTTACCACATCATTGGCTGGTAAATGTGAGTTTAGAGTCCTAAGCAATATTGCCAGTGCAAATTAAGGCAGTCTGTTGTGCTTATCACTAAGGTAATTTCTTACTGCAAGATCCTCAGATATATTTCCTGGCAGGACCCCTGGAGGACAGATACACAGTGAACAAAACAGCTGTTTATCTGTTCTAGTCTGTGTGTGGCCATAGCCTTTATTTACCATACACTGTCTAGATCTGTACTGGTTTATTGATTTCCTCAGGAAGAGATTGTTTTTATCACTGGAGTGAGCATTTTATAAATAGTCATGAATTTTCCTTCACTGCTCCCTGTGACACAAGATGGTATTACTACTTTCAGGTTACAAACAAAAAATGGAAACAAGGGAGAATAAACACCACAACATGAAAGTGTTTGTTAGTGAATCTGATCCTACATGCTCAGTTTGAAAGAGTGAGCATTTGTTTTAATATTTTTATAGTGCAAGAAGTATTCTATGTAAATTATGTAAATTTTGCAAATCTTGAGAGAGTTAGAGTTGTATGTAAATATTATCATGGGAACTTTCCTGAAAGGCACTTTCAGGGTCATTAAATGCTTGTTACTGCAAGCATGCCGTACAATCTGGTTCATAAGCTAACTGAACTTTATCTAAAACTAGTTGGGTATTTTGCTCATACTACTGTACTAAAAAACTGTCCCAGAGTATGGTTGCTGTGAGGATTTCAAATTATCTTTTAGCTTCTAAACTCAACTTCATACCCATTTGCTCTTATCCTAGAAGTGACCACTGATTCCATAAAATAATTCTTTTGGTTCCTAGTGTTTATCAATCCACCTTTGTTTTGCTAAAGTAATCCAGATAAGAATGAATCATGTCAAACTGACTGAAGGCTAACTAAATTTCGAATAAAATCATCCAGCCAAAGGTGTAATGCAGTTTAACAATCCATTCAGACCTTAGTTAGTGTTGGATAAATTGCTGTGACATAGCTTGTGTAGACAAGTTTTAAGGGAGTAACTGATTAATACTCACTCATGCTTAATAATCCTCATGCTTTGCCTGTGATTTGTACCATCGTGTTTAGGCAACTGCAGAATGGAAGGAATCAGGAAGCTGGCATTAGATGCCAGTTCTGGAGAGCAGTTATTAGCAGTCAGGAGCAGTTACTATTATTGGCATAGAGACTTACTGATTGTCACTTACTGTGGTTTGGCATTGTGTTTATTAAGAACTTTCATCTCAAAAGCCATTAAGATGATTTTGTTCTAGAGATTTTCATTATGCAGAAAGTAATCATCAGCTGGACTTTAACAAGGAAACTGAAAGTATTTCACTTTTAAGAAGCTCTGAATTAACAAGACAAGCAGAAAATAATTTTAAATTAGATACTGTCAACTTTCTGCAGCTTGTAATGCAGCAGGAATTTAGCTCTTATCCTGGCATTTTTACTTTATCCAATAGAGAAGCTGAGTTGGTAATCTGTGGGGAGACTCCAACTTCTAACAGTCCATGTTCATGTCCCATGAACTAACACGGGCCCATTTAATTAGAAGACACAAATTTAACCCTAAAAAAAGGGAACACCATCTAATGCTGCTACTTGTGGACTGATGGAAAGGTGTGTATGACTGGAAAGCAGTTCTAGCTAAGTGGAATTGCATATAGGTAGATGGATGTGCTTGGAAAATAGCTTTATTTTTTCTTTTTCTGTTTACTCTGATGTGGCAATTTCCCATGGCAAATCTTCAACCTTATCTACAGATGTAAACTTGTCATTAGATGGTTTGCACTGTTACAGTTTCATTGTATGTCAAAACGCTTTTGATATGCACTTATGATATGTACTTATGTGCCTTCCTTTTCCTTGTATACAGAAGCAGGTTGACTTGTTGAATTTATCTGGTCCACAAATAACCTTAATTCTACACTTTCTTTTTATCAAACTGCTTTATCAGCTAACAAAAGGACCCGAATCAATGATATCAAATGAAATATTTGGTAACTGTTGGTTTTTGCTCTATCTTTGCTTGTATAAAGTTATTGTCAGGGTTGTAATATTTTTCAAGGGTTTTTTTCCTATTAAATTTTTCTACAGTTTTTCTAACACAATTTCTGCTTCACAACGACTCCAAGCTGCCAAAAAATTTTGTCAATATTCTAACTTAGCTGCTTATGCCACAATTACTATATTCATTTCTTGAACAAATAAAAATAATGCAACAGATGGATATGAAGATACCACTTAGACTTTTTGATTCTCTCAGGTATTTTCTACAAGGGAAAATCCAAGGCTGGTTTCCCATTAAAAAGTTAATTTAAAGTTAGGAAACCAGGTATCAGATTAAAAGGGTCCACAAGACACCACAATGAAAAAATCTAATTTTTATGGTTCATGTATATTGAAACATTTTTGAAGGTGCAACTTTGTCCCAGCAGACATCTAGAGCCAGTGTAAACCAAGATAAAGTATAAACAGAGATATACCAAGACTGAGACAAAGCACAAGTACAGCTTTAGCTAACCTGGAAGAAATGTTACCATGTGGGTGTTTCTGATTCACTCAGTTAGCCCAGTGCATCTCAGATCCAAGATGAATTAATGAAAAGCCATACCCATGGTAAAGACAAGAGAGATTTATACTTTCACAGGTACTGTAGGTCAAGTTCAAACTCAGAAGAAAGCCTAGGGTTTATTTGTAACCTGCACTATGCAACAATATTAAGCCAACTGCTCTTTGCTAGAACTTTATGTCATATATTCCATTGTAAATAACATAAGGAAAAAACATGTCCCATTTTCAAGTGAACAATTTATATGTTCTCCTCATTTTGCTCCTACAAGTAGAACTATTTAAGGAAAACTAGGAAAATTAACATAATTGTAAATTTTCTATTTTAAGTCACTGAGTATTTCTCTGGAAATATTCTCCAAATAGTGAAATGAAAATTTCTTGCTACATTCTTTATTGTGTCAACTGGAAGAACAAGTAGGTCATGTCTTCACAAGGCAAACAAATTTTCTAGAGAGCTCATCTCTAGAATTTGCTCCAGAGTAACTCTAAAAAAGAAAAGCACAGATTTCAGCTACTTCACTGAAAATGAAAAATACCTCTTCTGGTGTAATAACATCAAACCACTGCAAACTTGGTGTGAGCAAAATACTAATCACAATACCATTGTCACCCACATAATGAGATTCATTATTTTATTCAATATTCCTATAGTAATTTTTACCAATCATTATTACAATAGCAAACACTATTTGTATGTAGCATTTTCCTGTGTACAAAACTCTTGCAATTGTGCATCATCTAGAGGGCTTCCAGACTTCTTCAGCTGGCTGGTAATGTTTTTAGGAAAATGAGAACAATTTTTTTTTTTGTACTGAGAGAGATTATACATAGACAAGGTGAGATGTTTGTATTGGCACAGTGTCTTATTCATCAGCAACTAAACCATGAAAAAAATTTCCAATGCAAAGAAGTGCCTCTCTTCGTGTCTTTGCAGATTTGAGACACTCTCAAACTGGAAAAAAAAAAAAAAAAAGAGAAGAAAAGAAATAAAAAAGGGAAATTACAGTAATATGATTCAAAGCACAGTTTGTCCCAGAAGTCATGGAGGTCATGGATCATGGTGGTCATACAACCGCAGCAAGAGTTAGCAAGGTTTGAAAAGCTGCTAAATATGCAGAAGCTGTCCAGGACTCTGACAACTGCTTCCAAAAATCTAGTTTTCATATTAATATTTGAATAGTCAGTTAGCTATGTGAGAAGTTGTCACTTTCATATTATTTGTTTTGATTTGTTTTGGAGACATCTATTCAATTCTTATTTCCCATGGAAAAGATAAGCAGAGGTAGGACATAGAGATATGAAAAGCTGCTCCACAGTGTATCATTTGGAGACCACAAAGAAGTCCAGAAAATCTGGCTAATGCAATGTGCTGCCAAGCTGGACACGGACAAGATTGAGAAAGACTTATAAATCACAAGGCCATTTGCCCTGGGAGAGTGTTGGCTGTATTTACCCTGGAAGGGATTTAGTAAAAAAGCACTGCTGTGCCTTACTCTGGATGTATCTGTATAAACAAACTGTTTTTTCTTAGTCTGTCAAAATTTCCTTCTCTTTGTATGTCCTTGGTTGAAACCACTTCTGTCAGCAGAAACAGAGTAATGCCAGTGTAACTTTCACCAACTGCTGTTCTCATTTAATTTCAAAATATGAAGGGGTAGAAATAAAATCTGTAGGAGCTGTAATAGTAGCTTTCAACTCAGAGTTATATAAGAAATACAGTCCATGAAGTCGTTGTGTAGATGGAATGTATATAGTGGGGTGTTTATTATTTTAGGAATACTTTCTCCCCACTGCTATTATGACATGTTGATACAACTTGCTATGCAGCATATTCCAGCATCTACTAATTGTTGTTTACTTCTAGGGTTAAGAGTCACCATAATCTACCTACTGGGCATTTTCTTTTCTGTTTTAGGATGTCCAAAGATTTTTGAAAAGCACCAACACACTCTTACCCTTCACTATTAATAGTGAAATCTTAAGGTTAGGCTTGGAGAAGCAAAGGAATATTTGGCTTAAAGTTTTAATACATCTGCCCTAAAAGGGATTACTAATTTTCTGCTGTTGTCATTTTGAATTCCAAACATTACAATCATTAGACCTGAACATTGTGAGTAAAATTCCAGTCCTGATGTGTACCTGGTGTTCAGAATTTTTAAGCATAAAGAAAGGGACATAGAAGGATAGAAATACTGACAATAGATTTTTCCTTGTAAGATGGTATCAATAGAGCAGAAAAAAATAAATTTTCTGCATGTTCCCTGAGCATGGGATAAGAAAAAAGGGTCTGAATTGTAGAAAAGCGAGTTAGGAGAATATTCATTGATGTCCTTGTAGGATGCCAGATGAAGACTCCTCCCTCTCCAATCAAAGAAGCTCATGCCAAGTGGGACAGGAGAGGGAAAGCTGGCTAAGTCTCTGGGTGCCCAGCTGTTTACAAAAGATGGTGACCAGTGGTACTCATGAGCAGAGTCCCAGCTACTGACTCCAGTTTGGCTTTTGAGCTGTTGTTTTAGTGGGTAGATGGCTCAAGCTCCTTGGAGTATGTAGTATGTCACTCTTCTGGTCTAAGCTATTCCTCTGCCTCTGTCCTGCAGAATACTGGTTGTGACCACCAGCTCCTGGCTCTTCTACTACCTCAGCCAGGTAGGTGTTGAGATGTACATAGTACAGATATTTAACAAGCCTATGATATCAACTGATTGCAAGTAATATGTACAGTATTTTTTTCCATCTGGTACTTCCAAGTATGTTTAGAGTGTTTCCAGCAATTAGTAGTTCCTCTCTGAAGATCTTACAGTGTAGCAGAACTCTTTTGAATGATCTCTTCAGTATGTTTTTGTCCATGGAAAGCAGAACAGAGTTCATTATATAAACTGTGTGACTCTAATGTGGTGTTGAACCACAGGAATGTCCCTCAGAGCTATTGCTAGTTCTTCAGTGCAGTCTGTGGGAAGGACAGAAGTGCTACAGAAACCAACAAGATGATTTTGTAATGTCAGACAGAAGTGAATTCAAGAGCATTCAAGGAAGTTCCTCTTGTTCCACCTCTTACTGGAAAAAGGAGACACGATAGAGACGAGTGTAAAACTGTGGACATGGACTGTATCCACTGTGCATGACACACTGTACCCCTCATGCCTCAAAGAGCGAATACATGAGTATTGTATTTACAGAATAGGGAGAGGGGGAAAGAACCAAAACTTCCCATGTTTTTGTATATTTAAAACTTACAAGCAAAATTATTGGAGAAATTTGAGATTTGTTATTTGGAAGGAATTATGATTATAGATTATGAAGAGCAAATAGGTAATAAAAGTATGTTTTGCACATCAGTGTCATGTTCATTCAGCCTCATTTCTGAACTTCACTGGCTCATCAGAGTGTAAAAATTAAATAGAGATACATTATTTTCAATCTCCTTCAGCTGCAGCATATCACTATGACCATAATTATACATAAGCTTCTACAAAAACTTTCAACATTCCCGGTTCAAGTCTGGATCACCTTCGTATATTCTCCAGTTGTCTCTGGGTCTATTTTGTTTGGAGCAGACGCTCCCCCTTGTGCTCTCTTTTGTAGTGTGCAACATAGTACAGTCAAAGTGGATAGGTTTCCAGTTAGCTAACAAAGAAAAGTATAGGGGAATAAAGGAAATTATTATTGAAAATTATTACTTTTAATTCGAAATTTAATCTACTTCTCAGTTTAACAGCAGCTTTGAGTAATTTCTCCATAATAAAATAGAATAAATTTTCAAGAAACCTTTCTTAAAAGACTAATCTATTAGCAGTAGCAAACCTGGAGGAAAACAAACAGAATTTGAAAGTTTTCAATCAGCAGAACATGAAGTCGGTTCTCCCCCATGTGTTTCTTCTCCAAAACTCCCACGCACCACATCATTCCCACAAGGCTGCAAGCCTGTCTGTGAAGAAGCTGTGCTGCAGACTGACTTAACCAGCCTGGGTTTTTTTGCAAAGACCTTCTATCCACCAGTACGGACCTGTAGCTGCTGTGGTATTCTTAAGGCCCACTGTTATAGCTACATATGCATAACTGACTGTAAATTAGCCCAGTGATTTCAGAGAAATAAAGTCTGCCTACAGATGCAACAGTCTCTGTGCAGTTTTGTGTCTTGCTGGGACTTGAATTCTTACAGGTTTTCTTATAAAAGCAATCAGGGCAATTTTGCTTCTTTACATTCACATTCAGTCAGTTCAACACATGGAAAGGTCACTGCTAACACCAAAAACCTTGTTCCATAAACCTCCGGCACTGTCTGGCTAGGACTGAATTCACACTTTGATAATGCATTAAAAAGATGTGCTCTTCAGGGTAAACACTATACAAGCAGCACGGACATCTGCAGTTAGTGCTTCTCCTAACTTACTCAGTTTGATTTAATATCTCAGATATGGTGCCTGCTGTAAGCCTTGAACTTCCTCTCCTGACACCAGTTGCAAATTTAACCTGTTAAGCGTTAAAAAGCAAAGGTGCAAGACAGGCAGAAGGCAAACATAGCTCAAGCGTAATTGCATATAAAAGCTTGTAAAATTTAGGGGGTTCGGGCTTCATGGGCCGTCCGGCCGCAGGTCGGACACAGCACACACCGCCCCTAAGCTCACGGGGCTCTCGCAGCGCCGGGGCTGGGACTCGAACCCTCGGCACGGGGCAGAGGAGGGCGGGTGTTTGCCTGTGCGCATGCGCACCGCCGCCGGGACAGTCACGTGGCGGGGCCGGGCGGGCATGTCGCGGCTGCTGGAGAAGCTCCCGGCGGGACGGGCGCTCGAGGTGGGTTCCCCGCGGCCCTGGGAGGGGCGGACGGGCGGTGTTCGCCGCGGGAGGGCCGGGGTGCCGCCCTCCGGTACCTGTGAGGGAGGCAGGGTCCGCGGGCGGCGCGGGGCTGCGGAGCGGAGCCGCCCTCCCGCCAGGCCGCAGTGCTTTGGGAGACTGGAGAGGGCTTGGGAATCAGCAGCCTGGGCTGTGCTGTGCGGCCTGGCAATCCCAGTGCACGGGGGACTGAGGCGCCCTTTGGCGCGGCGTCTCAGCTGGACTCCAGTTGCACACACAAGTATTCAGTCCCCACGTAAGTCCACGGTGAATCTGCATCACGTTGTGATGATTTCTGTGGTCAGACCTCGTGAACTGCCTTTAAGGGGAGAAGGGAGGACACTTCATATTCAGGGAGTACCTGCTCGTGGGTTTTTTGTCCGGGCTGCAGTCGAAGCATTGAGGCCGGTCCCAGTGGAGGGAGGGGTGATAACTGAACTGCTCGATCAGTCTCAGATCAGCTGGAGATTACCCGTGAGAGAATTATACTCAGAAGATGTGTATCCTGTCCTTTCAGTTCCTTCATAAGATAGTCGATGGCATCTGTGGCCGTGCGTATCCTCGGTACCAGGATTATAGCAATGTGTGGAGCTTGTCAGAGTGGATGGAGGTTTTAGAAGAAACAATGACATACTTCAAAACTGCAGTTGGCAAAAATATATCTGATGAAGAGGTAAGGGCTCATTACTGGTTAGCCTTGACTTTGAGAGATCATGACTGGAGTGTTTAGTCTTGTAGTTTGTTTAATCCTGAAATATTTTTACAGCACAGCATTTTAATAGTAGTGGGTTAAGCCTAAAGAGGTAGAAGGTAAGCAGCATTTAGAGATACACTGCCAAGACTTCTGCAAAAAAAAGTGAAATTGATGCTGGTGTTTTTTTAGTATCCAGGATACTTGTTGAAGTACTGGTTTAATCATTCAAATTGGTATTTTGAGTGCCACCAGAATAAATTTGTTTACATAACCTGTAAATAATATGGCTCATTAGCAATAAAACCAAATCACCTTCTTGTTTGGCTTTTTTTATTCATTAGTACTGCATTGAAGTGGTAAAATACTGACTATGTAAATAAATTTTGTAAAAAATCTGAGTGTGAATGGAGGATCCTGTGGTACAGGGACTGTAATTCAGGACATTGCAGTAGGTATGAATTTTGCAAAATCTTGTTCCATTATTAGAAATGTTAATTCTCATGTCTTGCGCATTGCTTGTATTTTGACCACCTGCTAGCAGCTGGGTCGAAGAAAGACACCTGTGCAGCCTTGAGGACCTTGAGGAGTACTTGTGTTTCAGTTGAGCTGATGTATTTAGCCTCTGCCCTGGTACTGAGAAACTGACAGACCTAAACCTGAGTTGTTTGGGTGTGTGATGTTCTTTGGATTTTAGGGTGGCATACAAGAAGGCTGATAAAGCCTCCATTCTCTGGTGTCTTTTAATTTAAATGACGACTTTTTTTTCTGTCTGTGTTGCTGTGGTAAACACTGGCTCTTAACTATCAAAGTCAGAGAGCAGCCACAAAGGGCAGTATAAGAATCATGTCTGGTGTAACAGCTATCAGCTTAGATATATTCAGAGCACAGTTGCTGCAGGTGGTACATGTTACTTCTGTGGTCCATAGTTCAAGTAATCACGGATTTTTTTGGTTTTTTTTTCAGGCTGCTCAGCAGATAATTGAGTTAAATTCAGACTGCCAAGAAGCAATCACAAAATGTCTGAAAGGTAGAAAGGAAGAAATCAGGAATGCCCTAGTAGAAAGAGTAAATGCAATCTCTTCTGCCCAGCTGCAGGATTTTGACTGGCAGTTAAAGGTGAGAGTGTTGCCTTAATGTTGTTTAAAAGAAATTTTCTACAACAGAGAAGTAACTATGGATACAGTCTCATCAGGCCTGCTCTCTGCAGAATGGTTCAATTTTTACAGGTATTGGAAAAGCACATTAATGATAACACATAAAAACTTGCCAGAAATGTGTATAAACTGCAAAAGTAAACTTTAAAAAATTGTTTTGTTTTTCCTTTCTTTTCTTTTAAAGCTACTTAGTGCTATTCAGGAACACCTGAAAGTTTTGTATGCTGTTAGAATTTTGAGGCCTGAATAAACAGTATTTTTTCTCAAAGGAAGAAGACATATATACTTAATTTTAAGATTAGTTAACTGATTCAGGATAAGTTTTGTTGACATTTTCAAATGATTATATTTTTGCAATAAAGATTTAATAATTAGCTTGAAGTCATTTGTCATTAGACTTCCTGTTTTGGTAAAAAGTCAATGATAACTGTTTTGCCTAGAGTGGTGGTTTGAGGTTATGAGGACATCTGGTTTAAATTAAAATCTATCAAAGACTTAAAAACATTTCTTATACTGTTTATATTTTTGGTTAGACTGTGAGAGCTGTTAAACAGATTTGTGGAACTGTTAAGCAGTTTTCCATGTTAGCAAGAGTGCTAAATTTCTGCAGCAAACAGCTTTGGAAATCAAAGAGCAGTGCCCAAAACAGACAAGTTTTTGTAAGAGCAGATATGGCATCATCATGTTCTTTAGATGAACTGTTACTGGGCTTTATCTCTTGCTAACTGCATTTACAGCTGACAGAAATACAGACTTATGTGAACTCTTGTTTTTTGTTTGTGGCTTCTTTTAAATCTTTCTTCTAGAGAATTTATTAAGTTTCTTTCTATTTTGTGATACAAATTTCTGGTACCTGTCTGAACTATTGTTTTTCTTAAAACCACTTTTTTCCCCCTTGACCTGGTTATGATTTTTTTTTTGCTTGCCATGGGTGAACCCTACCACATTCTATTGTCTACATAAATATGTCTGTACAATACTAACTTACAGTATTATCAACTCATCTTTGATTTTAATACATTTTAAAAGCATTATTTATGCTAGAGTGAATATAGTAGTCAACAAAGAGGAAGGCACAATTGGCATAATTGGTAGTCTTCAGTGTTTGTCAATTAGGATATCTGACAAAATGTTTGATCAGCTGCAGTGTTGAAAAATGCATAAAGGTCTCTTTCTCCTAACAACCCCATTCTATAAGACCCTTCTTGTTGATTAGAAGACCTATTTGAATATGGTGATTTCAGAATTCATATACCTCATTAAAAAGCCACGATCGAATGTATCCTTTCTTTGCACCTAGAATTCCAAGATGTGGCAGCCCAGTAATTTTAACAAATGGCTTTTGACAAGTGTATTGCTGTGAAGAGGGGGTCTTTATTCAATATACTGTTGGTATTAACAAACAAACAAAAATCCCAGTAAGAGAGGATAAAACCCTGTAAGCAGCAGAGATGACTTGTGTGAATTTAGTTTTGTCACGCTGATGTTTGTTCTGGTTTTACAAGTTCACTATAAAGTACAGGTGTGATACTATGAAAGACTAAAAATGTGATGGCTTCACCTTCCTCTTTGTTGGTGTTTTGTCCATCTGCATAGCTCGCTCTCTCCAGTGATAAGATCTCCATGCTGCAAATGCCCCTTCTCAACCTTGATTTGGATGTGAGAGAAAATGGTGAAATTAAGCCAATTTCTATAGAGATGAATAAGGAAGAGTTGCAGAACCTAATAAATGCACTGGAAGCCGCTAATAAGGTGACTTTTACTGATTTAATCTTTTGTTACTGACTTGTCGTGTACTGATTTGTTTTAAGCAAAATTCGTAGAATCATAGAATATTTTGGGTTGAAAAGAGCCTGTAAAGGTTGCCTAGTTAAGGCTCCCTGCAATGAACAGGGACATTGTTGACTAGGTCAGGTTACTCAGAGCCCTGTCCAGCCTGACCTTGAATGTTTCCAGGGATGGGCCATCTGTGTCCAGTGTTTCACCACACTCATGGTAAAACATTTCTTCCTAATATCCAGACTAAATCTACTTCCTTTAATTTAATATGATTACCCATTTCCTATGCTGAAAGATTGATGAGAACTCCCATGTTCCCTCAGCTTCACAAAATGTCAGTGTCTGGAACAGTTATCTGGTTCATATTAAGTCCTTTAATTTTCATGGCATAGTAAATCAGGAAGAAAGTTACAAAAGATTACAATATGGTAACCCAAGAAGAAAATTTCAAGTGAAAGAATAAGGTTTCTGAGACACTGGAGGATTTCAGATTTCTTAACAGAAAAGGCTAAGGAAAATCAGGATTTGAAGAAAATTATGTTCTCATGAAATTGCGGCCCTTAAAAGCTTTCACAGCTTGCTTTCTTAGGGATTTTCTTCCCTGCAGAACTAAATAAAAATAGCATGTGAGCAAGGATTCTTCTGGGACAGACTTCAGTGTTCACATGGCCTTTGTTCTGCTTGAGGGTGTGCATGGAAGGTGTGGGGTGTGGTCATGTCCTTGCTTAGTTCTGTGGGCACACAAGGAGGAATTCACTTCAAGGGAGTTGGTCCCTTGGCTCTGCCTTGTGCAGAAGGAATCTCTCTGGACCTGGACTTGCTGTTCTACTTTTTGATTACAGGCAGCTGAAGAATGGTTTGAGTGCAGCAAAGGGTAAAAAAAGCTGCTGAAAGTGATGGTTGTGTGAGGTTGTAAAGGAGAGCTGAGAGAGGAATGGTGTGTCTTCCAGAGGAGAGAAATGCTTATTCAGTTGCATCTTACACTGAAACAGAAAGCAAAAGGTTTCTTTCCATAGGCTGCTTAAGTTTTGGTCTTAACCAACTTTAATCTCATTCTTATTCTTGTTTTTGAAGGTTGTCTTACAACTGAAATGATGGAATTCAGATCAATAAGCGTATCTGCTGGTGATGGCTCCCCAAATAATTTGGGGAAAAAATGTGTTTACTGCAAAGCGAAAAGTTTTGGTGCTGTAAAATACTGAAGTGAGAAGACTGTTATGGCTTGTGACCAAATGAGCTACTAATCCTTCAATAAGAATAATAAAATCTTGTATCTGTTTGACCAAAAAAATGAAAGTTTAATGTACAGTTGGTTTTCATATTAAAGATTTATAGACTTTTGGAAGAGAATTGCTTACAACATGTGCCATATTTGCATATTTGTTCTGGTAAAACTTTGGCAGTGACTACACAGGTGCCTGGTAAATCTAAGGCATCTGACTTGCATTGTATGTTACCTTGTCTAAAGTGCCACACTAGTAAAGAGATTAGTAATGAGAGACTATTTGTAGCATTAATATATTTATACTTGTAAATATGGTAAATAAACACCTGATTTTGTGTGTGAATAATTGTAGTAAGTTATTATTTGACTTATGAATCACTACACTCAATCTTTTTAGATGCTGGGGAAAATGAGCTTTACAAACAAAACCAGGGTAGAACCACAGAATAGCTGAAGTTGGATGTGAGCTCTGGAGGTTTTCTTGTCCAACTTCACTGCTCAAACAGGGTAACTTAAGAGCTGGCTGTCTCCAGATGTCTTGAATATATGCCTATGACTGAGGCACCACAACCTCTCTAGGCACCCTGTTCAGTGCTCAGAAGTTGTAGAAAGAGCGCTGGAGCTTTACTCAGAGGAAAGTTGGAGTTTTTAGCTTAGTTTTTGTATCTTAGTTGATAACATTATATTTTTAACTGAAAAGCCTTCAGAAGGGGATGCAGTGCTAGAGAGGAGCTGATGTATGTAGTCTGTAAGAAAAGATACTCCCAGCTCACTTAATACAGGAGATAATTGGTAAATTCCACTCTAAACTTTTCTGAAACCAGATGGAGGATTGATTGTAGTATGTAACAAAAGTTAAAAGCCATAAGACTAGAAAAGGGTACACCAGCAATCTTACAGTTTCTGCTATTTATTAGACCATTTTTTTTCACATGTAAAGAGCAAATTATCTGTAATGCTTGCTTAAATACTAACGCGTGATTCTCATTGTGTGTCTGCATTAGGCAAGTTTTGTATAAATAAAAAGGCAAATTATTGATAACTTAAGTTTCTTCATAGTTTCAAAATCAGGGTCTTGAGTTTCTTCCACTGTATTCTGTTGTGCCATAGGTTTTTGTATATGCAAGGTTTAATACATTAATATAAAATAATGGACTTCAGGGTACTGGTCACAGAAGAGGAGGACAAGATGCTCTTGTAGAAAGAGCTTTCTATGAGAAAAGGATTTTAATGGGTTCATGTATAGGAAACCTAAATATGTATTACAATTAGCACAGAAGTTTTGTAGGTCAGAAAATGTTTTTAAAAATATGTATGCATGTAAAAGGCATTGTTTCTCTTTTATTTGGTACTGGTACATTTAATCAGGTACACATATTCAGTGTCAGAGTTGAAGAAAGAAAAAGTGTGGAGGAGCAGGTAAAGAGTTGTAAAGGTAAAAGACTGGAAGATGTATCTTACAGGGAAAGGACTGCAACCCCTAACAGATACAGCTTCATCATAGTCTTGAATTTCCATGGGCAACAAATTTCATAACGGATCAAATAACAGATACAGGCCTTGTATAAATGGGAAGAAATTCAAGCTAAAAATCAGCTTCTGTTTACTAGGTTTCATTTTAAATTCTCTATCAACTTATGTAATAATGGATATGTAATTAAGGGTATGTGGTGGTGTTTGTCTTCAGTATCATCCTATATTTGTCAGTCCTTTACTGCAGCACTGGACAGAAAAGGCTAAAAAATTTTTTTCAATGATCTTTTGCTGTAACAAGATGACAGGTTACTGATACTGCTGTTGACAGAAATAAATGTGCAATGAGATGCTTTTTTTAAATAGGTGTTAGACTATTGAAAATCTGAGTATTTTTTAATGTAACTATCAAAATTATGTTTCTAGTAGAGGCATAACAACACTGTGTGAGTGGCTAGAAGAGGACAGGAGCACCAGCTTGTATTGGTTTGAAAACAAACCAGTGGGAGATCACAAGTCAGGATTAAAATTAATAGGAAAAATCAGAAATAAGTGAAATAATATAAGGAAAAAGCACTGACAGAATCAGATACAACATGATACCCTATTGGGGTGGTTGAAACAGTCCAAATGAAGTGGTCCAGTTGAAGAAATGATCTGATGGAAGGTCCAGTCTACAGCTAAAAGTCTGTGGTGGCTCTTGTCCTGTGGTCACCCAGCAGACAGGGCAGAGGCCAGGCAGTTCTAAGGGCAGCTTATATCCGGGTGGGAATGCCTGGCTCCCCACTCCTGGGTGGAGCATCTCACAATAGGATAAGTCCATGAGTCACGTGGTGGTCTCTTGATGGCCCATTGTCTGTTATCAGGGGTGGGTTGTTAGCAGGTGATAACAGCTAATGGCCCACAGCTGGTGGTAATAGAATAGTTAAATACATCTATTGTAACCTAGGACACTTGATATCATTGGAGTCCCTGGGAGGGGTTACTTGAGGTCATTTGGGCCTATTTGAGCTCATTGGCGTCTCTGACAGGGGTTACTTGAGTTCATTTGAGGTAACCTTAGGTCATAAGGGTCCCTGGGAGGGGTTACTTGAGGTCATTGGAGTCTGTGACAAAGGTTACTTGAGTTCATTTGGGGTCACCCGAGGTCACCTGGGGTTACTTGAGGTCATGGAAACCCCGGGGAGGGGTCACTTCAGGTCACCCAAGGTTACTTCAGGTCATGGCAGCCCCGGGGAGGGGTCACTCGCGGCCACCCGGGGTTACTTGAGGTCATTGGCGTCCCTGGGAGGGGTTACTTGAGGACATTTAGGGTCCCTTGAGTTCACCTGGGGTTACTTCAGGTCATGGCAGACCCGGGGAGGGGTTACTTGAGGTCATCTGCGGTCACTTCAGGTAATAGGAGTCCCTGGGAGGGCTTACTTGAGGTCATTTGGGATCCCTTGAGTTCATCTGGGGTTACTTGAGGTAATGGCAGCCCCAGAGAGAGGTCACCCGAGGTCACCCTGGGTTACTTGAGGTCATGGCAGCCCGGGGAGGGGTCACTCGAGGCCACCCGGGGTTACTTGAGGTCATTGGCGTCCCTGGGAGGGGTTACTTGAGGACATTTAGGGTCCCTTGAGTTCACCTGGGGTTACTTCAGGTCATGGCAGACCCGGGGAGGGGTTACTTGAGGTCATCTGCGGTCACTTCAGGTAATAGGAGTCCCTGGGAGGGCTTACTTGAGGTCATTTGGGATCCCTTGAGTTCATCTGGGGTTACTTGAGGTAATGGCAGCCCCAGAGAGAGGTCACCCGAGGTCACCCTGGGTTACTTGAGGTCATGGCAGCCCGGGGAGGGGTCACTCGAGGCCACCCGGGGTTACTTGAGGTCATTGGAGTCACTGGCAGGGGTTACTTGAGGTCATCTGCAGTCACTTGAGGTAATTGGAGTCCCTGGATGGGGTTACTAGAGGTCATTTGGGGTCCCCTGAGTTCATCTGGGGTTACTTGAGGTCATGGCAGCCCCGGGGAGGGGTCACTTGAGGTCGCCCGGGGTTACTTCAGGTCATGGCAGCCCCGGGGAGGGGTCACTCGAGGTCACCTGGGGTTACGTGAGGTCATGGCAGCCCTGGGGAGGGGTTACTTGAGGTCATCTGTGGTCACTTGAGGTCATTGGAGTGTTTGGCAGGGGTTTCTTGAGGTCACCTGTGTTTACTTGAGGTCATGGTAGCTCCGGGGAGGGGTCACTCGAGGCCACGTGGGGTTACTTGAGGTCATGGCAGCCCTGGGAGGGGTTACTTGAGGTCATCTGCGGTCACATGAGGTCATTGGAGTCCCTGGGAGGGGTTACTTGAGGTCATGGCAGCCTCAGGGAGGGGTCACTCGAGGCCACCTGGGGTTACTTGAGGTCATTGGAGTCTCTGGGAGGGGTTACTTGAGGTCATCTGCTGTCACATGAGCTAATTTGAGTCCCTGGGAGGGGTTACTTGAGGTCATTTGGGGTCCCTTGAGTTCATCTGGGGTTACTTGAGGTCATGGCAGCCC
>VXAC01006300.1:7452-29209 GCA_013399225.1 Rhipidura dahli
ATTAATACTCTGAACCCATAGACACATCATCTGCTGGGAACTCCCTCCTGCTTTATATTTGAGTGTCCCTTAACCAGTGTCACCAGCATGGCAAACACCTGTGGGTTGCATTTGCAGCTTTCCTGTGCTTTGGCACCAATGTCAACATCACAACCTCTATGTCCCTTCAGCAAGACACTGCCATGGCAGGAGTGAAAGGAAGAGAATCAAAGACCTCCCCATGAGAAGAGTCCTTTTTGGGAGGCTGTCAGGTGAAGCAGAAGTTGGACATTGCATTAAGGAGTGGTCTATGTGACCATCACACCCCCAAAATTATGGCAGCACCTTGCACGTGGCACAGGGAAAGTGGCAGCTCATCTATCCAGGTTGGGAGCAGCACGCTGGACAACACAGGGAGAGGAGGCTAAAAAAAATCACCTGGAAACACAGGCAGCTGAAGTTTAAAACATTAACAAATTTAGCAATGTCTCCTGTTCAGCAGATCAGTGAGTATTGAAACAGAATGGGGCCAGGAGCTAATTATATGGAAATATTTCTATTTTCACATTTCACTGGAAGGCAAAGCGGAGAGTATAGCTAATGTATCTCCACCACTGACAGGAATATTAAGTTTTCTGTCATCTTGCTACCACAACTACCTTTCTCAGCATGCATTCTGTCCTAGTTCCTATTAAGGTGAGAGCAGAATCAAACTCATTAATTGTCTGCATTTTAGATATGATTAGAATTTAGTGGTTGGTGTTAATTAAACTACAAAACAACTCCTCTTGCTGCCGTGTGCATTCCAAGTTGGAGCAATTAATTCACTCACTTAAACTGATCAAGATTTAATTACCATCACTCTGTGCAATTACTCCATAATTAAAGTAATTTGGTTCATTCCACTTGCTGACAGTGTCATTGAACAGCCATTCATAGTACCAAAAGAAGTGATAATTAACTTAAAGAACAGCTCAAGGCAGTTTTACACAGACTTTTTGTTATTCCTAAATATACCTATACAGGAGAAAGAAGCCTATCACATACTACAGGTGTTTCCCTTGCAAAGGGGCTCAGATCTTTTGTGCTCAATTTTTTTTCAGCAAATGCACTGTAACAAACCCAATTTTGGGGAAGGCTCTGTAGCTGTCACCAGACAAGACAGCATTTCATACAGGCAGGCACGATAAAACCTAGATCCTTCCAGCAGTACAGGCATTCCCTGCCTGTTCCTGGAGACTCCTCGTTAGGAAAGAAAAAAAAATCCTCACTAAAAGGTTCCTTCCATCCAGATAACACTGCCAGACCTTAGATCTTATTAAGTATCTTTTGACAGACCAAGTCCCCAGCTGATGGGACCAAGGGAAGGCAGAGAAATCTCAGGGTTTTTAATGATCTGTGTTCTCAGTCCCCAGGTTGTTGACAGTCATTGAATCACGGAATTATTTGGGTTGGAAGGGACCTTAAAGCTCATCTCGTTCCAACCCCCTGCCATGGGCAGGGACACCTTCCACTAGACCAGGTTGTTCCAAACCCTGTCCAACCTGCCTTGAACATTGCCAGGGATCTATAAATAAATATCTGGTCTAGGTGTTCATGGCACATCTATTCAGAACCCAATTTTATGCTTATTTTATTCCAGAAAATGATTTTGCCAGAAGGGTTATTCCTCAAGGTTTGGAAGTGAATACTGCTGCCTGTTTTCAGAAAGGCTGTTTGTAGTCACAAGTACAAAGCTAGTACCAGAAACCTCTGTGCTGAGGCTCCTTCTAAGAGACCAAACTTATCAGACCAGTCTAATCTTTCCCCAGTAACCTTGTGAAATGCCCATGCCAAGCTCTCTGCAGGGTGGGCAAAGAAAGAGAGAGATACATCCATCTGTCCTTACTTCAGAAGGATTTAGTGGCAGGGAGGACCTTCAGCACATTGTCCACCCATTTCAAAGTTAAGCCTTCTCAGGCCAGGCACAGAAATTCAAAACATGACCTATCACAACCACTTGGACATGAAGTTTGCAGTATTTGCACCAACTTTTTTTCCCCTACCACAAAAGTGATGTTAATCTAGAAAATCATCTCAAATAAGTGTAAGAAGCACACATGCCTTGATCTGATGGACAGCGTGCACCCCAAACAAGCCAGGTTACAATGATCATGGATCAGCCAGGAAAAATGAGGTTCTGTATTTATCAGGGCTGGTTGATTCAGATCAGAGGAAAACATGGAAGATTAAGAAGAATGTAATGGTTTAAACTGAAAAAGGGGAAATTTAGGTTAGAAATGCAGAAGAAATTCTTGCCCGAGGGTGAAAGTGGTGAGGCCCTGGCACATCAGGTTGCCCAGAGAAGCTGTGGCTGCCCCATCCTGGAAGTGTCCAAGGCCAGGGTGGATGGGGTTTGGAGCAACCTGGGATAGGGGAAGGTGTCCCTGGCCATGGCAGGGGTTTGGAATGGGATGGTCTCTAGGGTTCCTTTCAACCCAAACCATTCTGTGACTCAGTGATTCTAAGGCAAAATTAACACAAAGTGGTTTAAGCAGAAGGTGAGCAGCTCATAAAGGGAATTGTGGTCCCTGGCTCCACGTGGCAGCAGATCCCACATGGTCCTGCACTCTTGTGACCCACTTTGGAGGTGGCAGGTTCCCTGCAACCCCTCTCCTGATGCTCTTCCCTCAGCCACTAAATCCACAATTCTCAGCAATGCCAGACCTCCCCAGAAAGCTGAGCTATGCCATGAATTATTCCTCCACCTGCAGCATCCATAAATCAGAGCCTTTTGGTTGGGCTCCCAAATGCTTGTTAGCCTTCCGTGACTCAGCAGTGGCTAAGTTAATGTCAACTCTACCCAGGGGAAAATATTCAATATTTCTTTTTACTTAAAAAGAAAGAGGGGGAAAAAAAAACAAAACCTCAAACATTATTTTTAAGCTCCTAAAAGAGCATTACAAAAGAAAGAAGGGAAAGAAAAAAAGGGACTGTGGAAAGATTGCTTACCAGAGTCCTTTTACAATAGTCAGCCACACAACAGAAATAGGTGGACATTAATTCATGCTAACCTTGCACACCTAAATACCATTAATTCATCAAAACTAATAACATTAATTCCTTCAAAAATGAGATTAAAGGCAGGCACCCCTTGCAGTCATAATCTGTGGCTGATGACACTAGAATGAAACCTCCAGTATACAAAGCTACCAGCAGAGCTTGCAGAATCTCATAAATTGCAGCTAGCAACACATAAATCCTCGGGACAATGTGCATTATTTTCTGGGGAGCAGGAGTTTGCACGCCAATTGCCAGGCAAAAAGCAAAGCAAAGCTGTAAAACTTCTCCCCCAGCCCAGGAGTTGTTGCCCAAGGTGCCATTTGATGTCAGATGATGCCACTCGGACAAATGCTCACCTAAATCCATCAGCCTGGAGCAGGATTCAGGGAACATGTCCTGACAAACACTTTTGCTTCAAGTTTGCAAACCCAGGGAGCAGGAACCTCTGAGCTGGAGGTGCCCAGCTCCTCTGGCAAGGCATGGAAGGCTTTAGGTGCACAACCTGCCCTCACTGGGGAATGTTGGAAGAGCTGGGAAAGGTCTTCAGCAGGATCTGCTGATGCCTCTGATGGGCGCTGAGATGGCTTTGGGGTGGGTAAGGGCTCAGCTGTGCCCTGGCTCCAAAGGCAGCTGTGAGGAATTTAAAACCTTTCCTTCTGCTCTCACTGGGTTTTGGCCATGGGAACGGCATCAAGCTGGGTCTGGGGAGGTTTAAGTTGGATATCAGGAAAAGGTTCTTCACTCAGAAGGTGATTGAGCACTGGAACAGGATCCCCAGGGCAGTGCTCACAGCCCTGAGGCTGCCAGAGCTCCAGAAGTGTTTGGACACCACTCTCAGGGATGCCCAGGGTGGGATTGTTGGGGTGTCTGTGCAGGGCCAGGAGCTGGACTGGATGATCCTTGTGGGCCCCTTACAGCTCAGGATAGCCTGTGAATCCATGGACATTGGTGGTGGGAGAGCTTCTCATCTGCTCCTGAAACATCCTCCTGCTGCTTTTGCTCATGCTGGAAGTGCAGGGGTCTGCTCCCAGTGCTGGGCTGAGCCCCACCAGGGTCCTACTGTGCTTGGGCTGCCAGTGTGACCCTATCCCTGAGGTCTGCCACACTTCCTTCCCATCCTCTCTCTTGTACCCATTGCATTTTCCTTTTCTCCCAGGCTCAGGTGAATGGTTTCACCTGCATCCAGCAGGCTGGGCAGCTAACCCACAGCTTTTTATCTCAGGGCTTCATTTCCCTGTGAGCACTGCCCTGAGGGGACCCTGACAGCAAGTGCCACACCCAGCACAACTCCAGGTGCTGGGCCCACAGCTCCGGGCCACCTACAACAGCACCTGCACTGCTTTAGGAGTCCCACTGACTCCAGGGCAGGCCTGCAAGGCCACTCACAAACCTACAAATTCAACAAATTTCAGTCTTGCACTCAGAAGTGTCCAGTCTACAGAGGGTGGTCAGGATGAGGGCATGACCAGCCCTGCTTGCTGGTGGCCACAGAGACCCAGAGATCATTTCAGGAGGCAGCAGGATGTGGCTGTGCCAGCCAGCTTGCCTGGCAGCAGCGTCCAGGGCTCGTGAAGGACAGCGGCTGGTCCCGCCAGCCCTGTGCCCATACACCGGAGGTATTATTTCAGATTAAGCCCAGATTAAGCCCATTTAATTTTAACTCAGATTAAGCCCCTATTTAGAACCTGGCCCTGCTTCCAACGCAGCTGGGCTGACACCCCCCCCAGAGGGCTGTGAATCACCGTGGAGGGGTGCTGGGTGCCACCCAGCCTCTCCCCCATCCTCCTGACACGGAGCAGCTGAAACTCTGAGTGACTAAAATAAGGCTTTGCTTGTGAGCCCTCAAGTAAGAGCAGCATTTTGGGATAGGGTTTAACATTTTGTGGCTTCAGGAGGGACCCCAGTGCCTGCAGTCCGCGGGGGTGTTGGGCAGACGTGAGCGCTGAGGAGCTGAACTGGTTTAATCTCTAAATAACGATGGAAATGCAAGTGTGTGAATTACTCCAAATGAATGTATCACCCACACACGCTACGCTCTCTGCATAACTAATTGCACAACACTTGCTCCTGCCCTGCTTTTGAAGAAATACTCCACAAGCCACCAGTGCCTTTCAAACAAGTGATTACAATGCAATTTCGGGAAGGAAGTGTTTGGGACCCTTTCAGACTAGCTGAAAAACAGCGCTGGGGAGAACATAATCCATCTCACTGATTTCTTATTCCTATTTGTGTGAAGAAAGCACCCCAAAGGTCCAAATCTGTGAGGAGATAGCCCCCAAGACAAGCAAAGTCTCTGTTTTCCAAGAAGAAAACAGATTGTTCTTCTTAAGAACCAGGCACCACAGCAAAGGCAGGTTTTGCAGCACTTTTTTTTTTTTTATTTGATAGATTTCTGGAGTAGAAATTCTGACTTTAGCAACACATCCTTCATCCTAACCCTGCGCTGGGCTATGATATGAGGTGACTGTGTGGTGTGTTTTCACTTCCTATTGACTGGTTGTGTACTTCCCTCCCGATAATCCCTTGTTAATGGACACTTTCTTTGAGCCAGCTGAGATCTGAGTTATGTTGTCTTTGTGCTTCTCGCAGATTTTATTACTCGGATATCTTTGTTTTCATTATTTTGAGATTTGGGGATTTTGTCTCTTCCCTTCAGATGGATTCATGCAGTTAGAGACGGGCTGGCCTCCCACAGCTCCTGTTTGCATTTGATCTGGGAGCAGTGGGAGAGCAGCTCCTGGGATGGAAACAGCACAGTCCCACACTTCAGCAGCCAAATCCAGGAGAAAACCCATTTTTGGCATTTGCTGGAAACCAAGTCTCGCTTCCAAAGGAAAAAAAATAAAGCAGCTCCACCGCTCACTTGCTGAACTGGGGTACACTGGTTTTAACTGGGCTCTGCTGGAGGGTGCACACCCAGCGAGATACAAACCACCCTCAGCAGCAGGGAGGTGGCAGGTGGAGCAGGCAAGGAGGGGAAAGCCCCCCAGCTCTGGTCCTGGGATGCCAAGGGACTTCCAAAAATGCAGAGCCTGAGGCTGATGGAGCACAGCTGGGTGCAGGCTGCCATGGAATCAGGGAATCACAGAATGGCTTGGGTTGGAAGGGACCTTCAGAGGTCATGCAGCCCAACCCTCCTGCCATGGGCAGGGACACCGTCAGCTCCTCAGGCTGCTCATGGGGTGGGGAAGCCATTGGTGACATCCCTGGCCACGGTGCACATGGCAGTGAGGTGCACGGGAGGTTCAAGGACACCACTCTGGCCTTCAGAGGAGGCAAAAAGGGCAATGCATGGTGCAGAAAGAGTTCCCTGGCAGCAGGGCCCCACCTCCAGGAGGGATATGAGACACCCTGGGCAAATCCAGGGTTGCAGGACAGGCTTGTTGGGAAAGCAGAGAAGTGGAGATCTGCAAAAGCACCAGAAAAGGGAGACACACAATTAAAGACTTATTCCTCCCAATCAACTTTTCTCCTGCTGCCACAGACCCAGGCAAGGAGGAGAGCTATAAAACTTTTCTCTTTTTTTTTTTTTTTTCCATTTATATATATTTTAGCCCCATCATCCTTCGGATGGGCACTAACCCACTCCAGGGAGGAAAGGCAGAGTAGTCAGTGCTGCCATAACCTGAGCAGTCCCTGGAGAGCCAAGGCTGCCCACAGGGACCAGACAGGTCACCAAGGGCAGGTGGGAACTGAAGTCATGCTGAATTGGGTTTTCCAGACCAGCAGGAAGGTGTTTTCCTAGTGGAGAAATCAGAATCTACCCCACTGTTTCAGGAAATGAGAGAAAAATAAACCCCCGAGAGTTCACCCAAAGGAATATGATTTGAGGGTGAGTTTCTCAGCTGGGACACAGAGCCTGGTGCTGGTCATGGCAGAGCTTTGGCCACGATGTCCCTGGGAGACAGAGCTGGGAACCTGCTCTTTGCAGACTGGGAGCTGCTTCCAGCCAAATGCCACAGCCCAGGAAAGTTCTGGCACGTTCAGCATCCCCACTTGGTCTTCTTAGTGCCCTCTTCTCAAAAAATCAAAAATGAATCTGATATTTTGATGCTTCCTGATAAAAGTTACCTCTGTCAAAATGACCTTTTGGTTAAACAGCACTAGCTGGCATTAATCCTATTATTCCATCATGATTATTATTTTCTATCAATCCAACACAGCTGCCATTTCATCTGGCACGAAGTGAATTGAAGTTCTCAGCTGGGGCACGCCGTGCTCTCAGATGTGTGAAACGCTGATAGCCACGACATGAATCACCCACCCCTTCCCCTCCTGCCACCCCACATTTGGCTCCAGGTTTACACTGAGATGGTCAGAGAAGTCAGCTCAGCATCAAGAAAAATAATCTCTTTCCAGTTCGTGGGTGCACCAGATGAAATTCATCACTTTCTCTCACAGTGCCCTCAGCTCCTTGCAGCTGGGCAATGCCACAGCATTCCTCAACTTCTGCAAAAAGGAGGAAACGTGATAGAATTACTGATGTCTTGAAAGGGATAACAAACCCAAGACAGCCCTATTCCAAGATTGATTTTAAGGCAGATAAAGATGAGGGCTAAAGCATTTCAAATCCAATCCAACAAAGTCCTTAAGCGCCTGCTTTAAGGCAAGCAGAGGAATAATGCCATCGACTCAAAGGGGGTGTTTATCTGGTTGTATTTATGAGGGTGCTTAAGGGCTTTGCTGGATCAGGGTGTCAGGTGTGGCAGGAGAAACACCCCGCTCGCCTGCCCGCCTGCCGTGACCTCAGCACACCCGGCCACGCTGCACAACTTCCCGGGAAAACACATCCCATGGGAGGTACAGCCGTGACAGAGTCATTGGAAGGGCAGCACAGCCTGGGTGGGTGCCCAGAGGATGTACTGAGGTCTCATCACTGATCACTCATCAGTGACCTTATCACTCTCTACAGCTCCCTGAAGGGTGGCTGTGGTCAGGTGGGGCTTGGTCTCTTTCTCCAGGCAACAACTGACAGAACAAGAGGACACAGACTTAAGCTGCACCAAGGGAAATTTAGGTTGGATATTAGGAAGAAGTTTTTTACAGAAAGAGTGATAAAGTACTGGAATGGTCTGCCTGGGGAGGTGGTGGAGCCACCATCCCTGGATGTGTTTATAAAGAGATTGGATGTGGCACCATGGTTTAGTTGAGGTGTTGGGGCATGGGTTGGACTCAGTGATCTTCAAGGTCTCTTCTAACCTGGTGATTCTGTGATTCATGAGAGCTCATCTCTCTAGTTTGGATATTGCCAATCCCACCTGAGAGCATGGATGGGTGACCTTTTAAGGTCCTGGTTTCTGTGTGAGAGAAGGGTTGGAATCACAGGAGGGGCTTGTGCTGAGCTGTTCCTGCTGAGCCTGACCATGGATAGACATGGGAATGGGCATGGATGTAACCATGGGCATGGACGTGAACATGGAGAGTGACTTTTCACAGGACCAGATAGTGAGAGGAAAAGGGGGAATGGTTTTTAATTGACAAAATTCCTGGTGGCTAAAGACTGGTAGAATTGGGAATTCTCTGCCTGGAAAGGAGAAGGCTTCAGTGTGACCTAATTGCAGCCTTCCAGTGCCTGAAGGGAGCCTTCAAGAAAGATGGAGAGGGAATTTTTACAAGAGCATGGAGAGACAGGGCAAGGGGGAATGGCTTCAAACTAAAAGAAAGTAGGTTTAGATGGGACATTGGGAAGGAATTCTTCCCTGTGAGGGTGGGGAGGCCCTGGCGCATGGTGCCCAGAGAAGCTGTGGCTGCCCCATCCCTGGAAGTGAATTCCAGGCGAGGTTGAATGGGGCTTGGAGCAATCTGGGATAGTGGAAGGTGTCCCTGGCCATGGCACCAGGGATGGAACAGGATGGGCTTTGAGGTCCCTTCCACCCCAAACCATTCTGTGTTTCTGTGATGGATGTGCAATGAAATTGGGTCTGAATCACCATAAGGACCCTCTGGGACGCACCTGAGAGCAGATTCCTGCTGGCAGTGGGAGCCTGTATTGGAACTGAGAATGTCCCAGCCCATGCAGTGGAGAAGGGACAATTATTTACCAAAGCAGGTCCTTTCCTCAGGGCTTTCCAAGGACCTCATCTCCAATGAGTTCATCCAATGCAGCAAATCCCTTCTCTTGCAACCCTCCAGATGAGCCAGGCCTCAACCCCTCTCCCAACACCACAACCTGGGTGACGATCCCAGAAGAGAAGGAGCCTTAGAAGATCCCTCTGGTTTTAGGAGACAGTGTCGGAGGGTGGCTGCTGCTTCTGCAACTCTTCATTTGTCCTTTACAAGGTTCTGTGATTTAAGAATTTGTGTTAAATCTTCTGCAACAATCAATTCAAATATACAAGTTTGGCTATTCAAATTACTTTTCCAAAAGTACTTTAAAATGCATTAAGTTATTAATTGCCTGCTGGCACTTTAATCAAACGGGAAAATTGACATAGCCAGAGGCATGTATTTTTGTGGAAAGGAAATTTATTTAAGAAGAAACAGCGGCTCTTACTGCTTAATTTAAACTGAGAAAACTGTGGAAAATCAACTGCTATGGAAAATTAATAAAACATTTCCAGCTGCAAACAGTGACTAATTGTACAAGATGAAGACTGCCTGGAATTAATAACTTGCAATCTTCTGTGTGAAGAACCCCCTACCAGTTCAATTTACTGGGAGATTAAATTACTTCTAAGTTTGCCATATTAAAACAGAACATGAATAAAATGTTAGTGAAAGCACATCTATTATTTACTGTCTGTGATATGGATATAATTATTTCCAAACAACCACAATGTGACGTGACTGGCAATATTTAAATTATTTGCTAGAAAATGTAGTTTTACCAGCTCGCTTCCTCTAAAAACAGCCTAAATGGGTTGTTACAGATGGCATATTCCTGCCATGGGGAATTATCCCCTCATCCTCTGCCCCATGGTGCTCGGCATCCCTGTGTTACTGCTCTTTTAGCCCCACCTCTCATCTTCCCCCACCACCCATATACTACAAACTCCACGCCTCCTTCACCTTCTCGATTTTTGTGATTTTTTTCCCCCTTTTTCAAGCTGACTGCACAGAGTACCCTGTGCCAACAAGAGCTTTGGCGCTGGTGGAGCTCAATCAGGCGAACGTTTTCCCCGTGCACGAGGGCCCCTCGCTGATCCCAGCACAGAAAGCTCACCTGCGGAGACGGAAAACTCGCACTTATCTTTTTCAGAGCGTGCCAAGCTCGCGGGGCGAGCGAGCCCCTTCCGAGGGAGCGGAAAATGGGGAGGCGAACACGAAGACCCAGGCAAGAGGGCGTTTGCGAAAACCCAAACAAAACCCAGCAGGATTTCCAAGAAACCTGCGAAGGAGCAGGAGGTGGGAGAGCCGTGGAGGATGGAGGAGTTGCCAGCCCTCAGGGCCTCCTGCCGGGATGCTGTGTGGTGGCCCCAGGGCATTGGTAGGTGCTGAGATAACATAACGCAAAGAAAGAGGTTTTGCAGTGGTGTGGTTTAGGTAGAGGGGATTTTCAAAGCCCCGAGTGAGCTGGGAGTGAGGAGAGACCACCTGGAACATGTTTGGGGCTGATGAGATTGGCCACATGCCCACTGCCCTGTCATGAGATGCAAAATTGGAGAGGAAGGGCAATGAGGAGCAGCTGAGGGAGCTTGGGGGGGCTCAGACTGGAGAAAAGGAGGCTCAGGTGTGACTTTATCCCTCTCTGCAACTCTCTGAAAGGAGGTTGGAGCCAGCTGGGGATCGGGCTCTGCTCCCAGGCAACCGGTGGCTGAATGAGAGGAAACAGCCCCAAGCTACACCAGGTAAGGTTCAGGTTGGGCATTAGGAGGAATTTTGTCATTGAAAGGGTTGTCAAGCATTGGAATGGGCTGGCCAGGAGTCACCATCCCTGGAAGTGTTCCAGAAAAGATTGGACATGGCACTCAGTGCTCTGATCTGGTTGAGAAGGTGGTAATCAGTCAAAGGTTGGACTTGATGACCTTAGAGGCCTTTTCATAAGTGATTCTGTGATTTGGTGTGAAAAGATTTCCAGGACTGTCATATAAAACTGACACCCCTAAGAAGACCCCAAAGTATAAAGTATTGCAGAGAGATGGTGTGGGAGGATGTTAATGGGCCATAGGGTATCTTGTCCTCTGCTTAGAGAAGACAGGAAGAAGGATGGTGTGGCAACACCCCCGCTTTAGAGGGGAGAAACTGAGGCATGGAGTGACCTGGACCAGCCCATCTCTGGACAATCAGGCTGGGCCTTTGTGTGGGGCATCTTGCAGTCACAGCCCTGGCAGAGAGGCCACCCCATGTCCCTGTCTATCCATCCAGCCACTGAGGGGAGCTGATACTCCCAACAAAGCTTGGGGGATACAAGGACACAGTGAAGTGCTCTCAGGAAGTGATAGAAAGGGATGAGAGCCATGGAGCTGGATGAACCACAGCAGGAATCGCTTCTCATCTCCTCCAGACAGGAGTAAATGATTCTGTTATTAAAGCTCAGCACAGACATGGTTAAATACAACTGCATTTAGCCAAAGCTGTTCAGGCAGCAGTGTCAGAGAAGGACAGGACCAACCACCCTCTCCAGCTGCTGCTGGAGGTCAGAAGAATTTAAGCATGGAGTGCTACCTTCACACCTTTTCTTCACCTCCACTGCTCTGCCACACCACTGCTTCCAGCCAGGGGTGGTCCTTTGGACCTGCCTGGGCTCCTGAAGTGAGGAGATCCACAGTTCCATCATTTGTCCTCACCTCAGCAGGAACCATTTACACTTGTGTTTAAAGGGATTTGGTTGTGCTCTGTGGAAATAACTGTGCTGCAGAGAAGGGAAAGTGGCTCAGTTGTAAGTGCTATTTATTCCCATCTGTTCTCCAGTGTCCTCCCCAGCTAGATATGATCCCTGTCCCTCACACTCTCTTTCTGGGAAGGTCTCCTGAGGAAGATGCTGAGCCCAAGCAGAAGGCCCTGAAGAGATGAGTCAGCCCACTCCCAGCTCCTCAGCTTGACACTTTGGGAGAAGCAGCTCATGCTCACAGAATCCCAGAATAGTTTGGGTTGGACCTTAAAGCCCACCTTGTTCCAACCTTCCTGACCTGGGCACAGACACCCTCCCCTATCCCAGGTTGCTCCAAGCCCCACCCTGGGACAATTCCAGGGATCCAGGGGCAGCCACAGCTTCTCTGGGCACCCTGTGCCAGTGCCTCCCCACCCTCACAGGGAAGAATTCCTTCCCAATATCCCATCTAACCCTGCCCTCTGGCAGTCTGAACCCATTCCCCCTTGTCCTGTCACTCCAGCCCCTCGTAAAACCCTTCTTCTCTGTCCACAAAGCAGTGAGTTGCAGCTCAGATCTGTTGGTTATCTTGGAGAATGTGGATGGAGGTGGAGTTTCCCAAAGGTGCTTTCACATGTCAATAATTGAGTGTGGCACATTTAATCACCATAGTCCTGTTGCTGTGCAAACCTGGGGACCTCTCCTCTTGATGTCAGCTTAGACCCAATTTTCTAATTGCATTACCTGGGTAATTAGATAGAAATACAGCAGCTCTGTGCTGCACCAGAGCAAGGATCCACTTCCTAACAGAATTAACCTGGCTTTAGTGTGGAAAACTTGTACACACACACGGGCACACAGACACATTCAACTTAACACGACTGTGATTATGCAGGTTAGACCATGGGGCTTGATCCCTTCAGGAAATAGCTCAAAATGACACAGGCTTGGTTCCAAACGGACTGTAGTTTGAATTCCAGCAATTAGAGGTGCGTGACAACATGGAAGCCACCACGTTCCCACAATCCAGCACCTCTACAGGATTGCCCAACAGCCCAGTCCAGCCCAGCTTGAGATGCTCCAGATTTGGGTGCAGCAGACACCAAGGAGCATTTTAGGCTTCATAAGTGCCCAAAGCTGGGGAAGGTTTTGAGTCTTACGGGCTTCCTCGCTGAGTCCTGTGGGTGTTTGGTGTCACAGCATGTCCCTCGTGATGGCGGCAGCACCTGGGGAGGATGGAGGGAATGTCATTGCAGGCAAAAGGACTCACTGCAGCCATGACTGGTTGTCACCATGCCTACTGCCACTGTACCTTTTCCCAGCCAGGGAGGAGAATTAGCTTTGCCCTGGAGCGGGTTCAAGAACAAGAAAGAAAAGAATAATCCCCCCACGGCAGGGTGCAAGTCTTGTAAAAACAAGCGGCTGTAGTGCTCACCTGGAGAGCTGGTGAGAGTTGTTGGCCTGGTGAGATTTGTTGGCCTGAAGGTCCCTTCACTCGTGGTCCATGCAGAGATGGGGATGTGCCCACAGCTGCATTTCCAGTGGCCAGGGACAATCAGCACCGACCTTGGCCATGGTGTGACCAGTGAGGAGTAGGAGGGAAAAGGCGCCTTCATGCAGGGGGTGGTTGGTATTTAAAACAGGTCCAGCCCCTTTTCCAGCCCTTCACTCCTATCTGGGACACCCTGGTCTTCCTTTGCTTTGGAACTCCCATTTCCCATCCCATCTCACCCCTGCCACACTTGTCCCACCTGTCCCTGCCACCCTCAGCCACCACATCTCTCTGACACGCCACCAACCCTCCCTTTCTCCCTCCTTTTGTTGTTCCAGCCCCGCCCTTTCTTTTTTTCTTCTTCTTCTTTTTTTTTTTTTTTTTTTTCTCCCCCTAAAGAGCGAACAAAACAAAAAAAAAAAAGGCGATGCCAAGCCGATCCTCTTAACCCAGCGTTCTTATCCCGGGGAGGGCCCCGGCAGCGTCGAGGCGCGCGGCGAAAACCCCCACGCATTTTGTCCTGTTTCTTCAGAGCAACTCGAGCAAATTGAAAGCCGCGGAGGGGTGTGTGCCCCCAGGCACTTGGTAAATCCACTTCCTTTGTCATAACAAGAACAAATCCCACCTTTGAAGTTTTTCCTTCTTGTTGCAAGGGGAATGTCTTTTGTTTAATCCATTTTAGCCTTTAATGCCTGACCTGGATCAATCCTGTTGGGTAGATTACACACTACTCACGCCGACTTTAAACTACCCTACAGGGATTTTTATTCTTCCCCCCTTCTCCCCACCGCATTTGTGTGAGAATCTCAGCAATAATCGGCATTACGACTTTAGACCATCACTCACTTTGAAGGAGGAGACTGTCCTTTAACAAAGGGGAGGGAGGGGGAGGAAACCCACAAATATCAAACAGATTTAATCAGCTTTGAGGCCTTTCAATCTCATATTCATACCGGATCTTTACTAGTTATGAAAATCAGTGCAGAACTTGGCTGGGCTCTGTGTCTCTGTGTTCTCCTCCCCTGTTTCACGTTCCGGTCAGGACTGAACTCGCTTTCGCAGCCTTCCCAGTGCTGGTCCAGGGGAAACAACCACCCAGGACTGCTGCAAACAGCCTGCCAGGGTGTCCATGACCCACACCACGCCTGAGCTGCACTGTTCTCCTCCACCCCGTTGCTCACACCAGTGGAAGAGGCTGAAAACTGCTGCCAGGAGGATGCAGGTGACCCCATGGTGACCATGACTTCCACGGTGGATGGACATCAGCACAGAGGATAAATCTACACAGGAATTCACAACCTCCAGCTCCTTAAACCTTTACATTGGGACTTGCTGCGACAAGTGGTGACCCTCAGCTCTTGTCATCTCCTTATTTCACGAGACAACCTTTAGCAAGGGCTTCCTGTGTTCCCTCACAGCTACTTACAGCAGGAGTGTCCTGTCCCAAAGCCTTCTCCTGCTGGCAGCTTCTCCCTTCTCCTGCAGCCCTGAGGCTGTGCTGTGGGCATTGTTGACAGATTGACATTGGCTTCACTGCTGTCTCTCGTGGTTTGAGGCCAATCACCAGCCTTGTGCAGAGCCACAGGGCTCAGGCACACACAGAGCTGCTGGAGAGCTCCAGAGGGGATTGTGAGCACCATTTCCCAGTCCTTCCCAGCTCTGGCACCAGGATGGAACTGATAGCATTCCTCCCAGTCTTGCTTTGCTTCTGGTGGCCACAAAGTGGAGAAGGCCTGAATGACCCAGTCCCTCCCTAGGATCTCCCTGTCCTGGAAAGCTCCAAGGCAGAGGCTGCACTTGGTCCCCTCATCACATCATTCTCTTCCAACTCAAACCAGTTTTTCCTTGAGTGCAGCTTTGACCCTTCTCCAAGGAACAGGAGAGCCAAATCCTGCTCCAGGAGGCTCATAGCCCATCTCCCCTCACTAGTTGTGGCCCAGCATCACTTCTGTTCCTTCCCCCTGTCGCTCACAAGGTTTTGAAGCCCTGAGCTGCGCACAAGGCTTCTCTCATGCCTGGTGGGAGCACACAAGGCAGGACCACTCCCTGTCAGCTCTCACATGTGTCTCTCTTTATAATGAACACCCCAAATAAGTTTTTCTTTGCTGTCTGATCAACCTTAGGCTGTGATTTGTTCTGCCTTCACAACCCGGCCCCCACTGCCACTGCTTTCCCATCTCTTCTCCATTTTGTACCTGTGTGTAATTTTGCTCTCCTAAATGCCCCCAGAAGCCTTGGATTGGAGAACTTGTAACTACTCATTTCTGATCCTAGTTCATCCAGGTCTGTTTTAGATTCCTGCACAAAAGCTCTGGTCTCTCCTCGTCTCCAAGTGCCTCAGGTGCACCAGCTCGGTGTCTCATCCATCCAGGTATGGGAAGGCAAATTAAAGGGATTAAATGACCCAAATATGCCATCAACCTCTTATATTGCAGCCCTTCTGTTCCCCTCATCTTTGAATGGCTGTTTTTGGTGGTTCATGCTCCTGCCTCGTGGGTAGATGCCCTCTTGGCATGTGGAAGCTGGGGAGACTGGGATCATGAGGGCATTGAGGAGACTGATGAATACAAGATTTGGGTGACTCAGTGTCATCTCCCATCCTTGCCCCTCAAGCAGCTCCCAGCCAGAAACCAGCCGAGGTCACCCCAAAAACTCATCCCACAAGAGGTGGGAACCATCTGCTCCTGCCACCACCAGTGGCCACATTTAGGGCCACAAAACACCTACCAGGACCCTGCTGCCTCACCCTGGGGAATGAGGCAAAGAGTGGGATTGGTTTACAGCAAAAATACTCCCCTGGGTTAGAGTGGCTGTGGGTCAGAGTACCAGGATTAGAGTCCCGGTTCCTGACAGCATCAGCCTGGGGGATAAAGTGGCTTTTCCTTGGCTACCACAGGGCCAAGCCTTAGCAGTGGGTGTAGCAGAGGATTTTGGCACGTGGAGCCCCCAGCCATCCCCCAGGACAGCCGAGTGAGGAACCATCTCCTTTCACTTTTTATGAGATTGATATGCTTTGAAATTAGTAACCCTCCATTAGCTCTCCAAATAGCTCTGAATCATTAGGGTCAGTACATCTGCACTCCTCAAAATGAGCTTTTACCTGAATTAGCATCTCAAAGAGGCAGGGCTCCCTTCCCCGGTTTTAATTCCAGCGTCGCGCCTCGCATCAGGATGGTTTTGGTGGCCAATCCAAGCCCTGCGTCCCAAATACATTCAGAGGAACCTGCTGGCTTGTTTAAAATGTTCTTTTTCCTTCCCATTCTTTACTAAATGCCTATTATATTAATGTTTAAAATCCATTTAAGTTCATCATGGGTGGCTTTGTGCAAGGACAGCGACTCCATCACTGTAATTAGATGATTTATTGCCCTCTCGTGGTGACACGCGCTAACTAGAGAAGCTGTGATTTAAATTGGATGATCCTTCCAAGAGTGTTTGAGTGAGAAATAAAGGGAGAATTATTAATACTATTAGAGAGCAGCGGCGTGTTCGTGCGAGGGATATACTGTGCTAGGAGAGGGATTAGCCCAAACTTGCTGGTTTTGCAGCTAAGCGCAGCTTTCCCCCGGTGTGGGACCAGCATCTCCCTCAGCCAGAGCTGTGAGCAGGGCGAGGTGCTGGCACAGCAATGGGCACGGTGTTAGAAACCAAGTGTTAGCCAAAATCACCGGGTTTAGAATTGGAAACCGTGGGGAAACCCCCCCCACAAGAGGAATTGTTGCTCCATCCCAGCCAAGTGTCCCATCTGCCCCATAAATCAGGATTTCTCTGTCCTCCCTCCTTTTCAGAGCCTGCTGGCCACAGGAAAAAGTGAAGGAGAGGTTAAATGTGGTTTTTTTTTTAATTGAAATTTTGGTTCCTTTCTTCTTCCTATTTATTAAAATACTTGAAGCACTACCTGGGCTGACAGACCCTCTTCCCTCCAAGCACGCTTCCCTCCCTCATTCCTGCTCTTGGGAGAACTGGATGACTCCCAGAGCTATCCCACTGTAAGACAATTTGCCATCAGTGTAAGTGAATCCACATGAACGTTTCTCACCGATTCAATTAAAACACCAGGCGGGCCTGAGCTGCAATAATTTGGGATACAAACCAAGTATAGACCTAGCCTGGAGCTGTTATTTAAAAGCCTGGGTTAATACAGTGTAAACCCATGAGCACATCCTCTTATGATGGGGCTTAAATCTTTTAAGAGTGGCTTATATCAATCTAGTTTAAGTCAATTCCTCACCGAGTTAAGCTAAATTGAAAGAAGCACTCAGACCCCAAACACAGAGCTGGTGTTACCTAATCCCTCTGCACACAGCCATGGCTTTGGCCAGCACCTCCTGGGAGGGGACAAGGCCCCAGAGAGCTTTGGCCAGGCCCTGGGGAGCACCAGGGCACAGAGTGTCACAGTTTGATCCCCACAGCTCCCTGCAAACACGGCTGCCCCCTCTCAAGGGTCCCCTTTGCTGCAGAACCATGGTGTGCCCTGTCCTCCCAGAGGACGGGGGTCTCCAGGTCACTGTCACAATGAGCTTCAACCCCAAATGATAAACATCTGCTCATCAAGTGTTGGAGAAAACCTCTTTTTATGTTGGGTTTATCCAAAGGGATGGGCAAAAATTTGAAAAATGGTTTCCTGGCAGGAGGTGCAAGGGAAATTTCAGAAACAGTGGGTGGATGACCTGTGACCACCAAAGGTATGGGGGCCAATGAGGGCTTTAGAGTGGTGAAGAAAAAAAAAAGGAAAAAAAATCTTATCTCCTACTTGAGACTAAGCCTGGAGGCCACAAACTGTTTCAATGCCCAGCTGCATGATTTTTGCATGATTTTGGGGTCAGCTGGCTGGCATAAGGCCCAGGAGCTCCCACCAGGAGCACCATGACCTGCACAGAGGTAAAATTAGTTGTGGTAGCTAAAGGAATTCCAGTCTAGAGTTTGGGCACAGCCACTAGGAAGCTCTTGGTTGGGTGCCATGGGCCCGTGGTCCATCAGCCCCGGGTGTTTCAGCATCCTCCATCTCTGCCCTCCTCACCCCCAGGTGAGCAGCACCTTCCCAAAAGACAGAGGCCACCCCGAATGTTGTGACTCCAAATTCTGCCTTAATTTGTGTCCAGCCACACAGTTCCCATGCCCTCTGCATCCTTCGTGGAAATGTGAGATCACCGGAATCCCTTGGAAGGTCCTCAGGAGATTGGACCCCGCTCTGAGGGTCTCTTTGGGAAGGACAAGAGCAGTTTTTAATCCATTTCATATCCACCCGCACTCATTTGGGGGAGTGATGATTGTGAATATAAAAAAAATGGGGAAAAAAATAAACCTTCTGCAGAAGTGATACAGTGGAGGGAACCTGCCCCGAGCACCTTAGCAAGTACTAAATAAATAAAAAGTGATCACAGGCAGCAACGCTGCTCAGATACAGAGATTAATGAAGATCTGACTTGAAAAAAACTCCTTTCTCCAAACACAGATCTCCCATCCAGCCCATCATTCCGGCCACCAGCTGGTGGGAGGTATCCCTGCCCGTGGCAGGGGGCTGGAGTGAGGTGTTCCCTTCCCACCCAAATCATTCTAGGATTTTACAACACGATTCTATCCAAGAAATCATCTCTCCCTGCCTGGCAGAAAAAAAGCAGCGGGGAGCAGCCCCAGCAGGACTGAAGTCCTGGCCGTGGTGAGCCGTGGGGTGTTTTTCCTGCAATTTTCAGATGTGCACAGCCAAAAGGACCAACTAAAAGCATTCCCGGCTACCCCGCATCCCTGCCCGGATGCTCCCACTGCCCGCGGTTATCCATGAGGTCCGTACTTGGGAAAGGAGCATCCTTTACCCGCACAAACAAAACCCCTTAAAGAAAGGGGCTCGTTCTTTTTGTCTCAGCTCCCAAAATTTGCCTTCCTCCTTTCCTGCGGGCAGCCGGCCGTGCCCGGCCGGGCATTAGATGGCAGCAGCGCTCAGGGATGGAGGAGCCCGGCAGCCTCAGCATCCTCCGGCCTTTCCCTGCACCGGGGACAGCTTTGGGTCATCGCTGCAGGGCAGAGGGGTCTGCTCCGGCTGGGCAGAACGGGCAGGACATCGGCAAAGGATGGGGAAGCGTTTTGGAAAGGGCTGCGGGTTGGCAGCGTCACCCTGGATGCGTTACCCCGGCCGTGCTGCTGACCGTGGCCTCTGGAGAATCCTTGGCATCGGGAATAGCGGGGCCAGAGGGACCAGGGCAGGGGTTGTCCCCTGTGCTGGGCGTGGGGGAGGCACCTCCAGTCCTTGGGGCAGTTTTGGGCCACTCACAAGAAGGACATTGAGGGGTTGGAGCGTGTCCAGGGAAGGGAACGGAGCTGGGAAGGGTCTGGAAACCCAGGAGCAGCTGAGGGAGCTGGGAAAGGGGCTCACCCTGGAGCAAAGGAGGCTCAGGGGGGACCTTGTGGCTCTGCACAACTCCCTGACAGGAGGGGACAGCCAGGGGGGGTTTGGGCTCTGCTTCCAGAGAACGGGGACAGGACAAGAGGAAACGGCCTCAAATTGCACCAGGAGAGGTTTAGGTTGGATATGAGGGAAAATTTCATCACTGAAAGGGTGAAAAGGGTGGCCAAGCGTTGGAACAGGGTGTCCAGGACAGTGGTGGAGTAAAACAGGTCATTCCCATGAGCCAACCAGCCAGAAAAGGAACATGCTGAGAAGTCTCAGGCCTGAGCTAAGAAATCTTCTCAGCTTTTCAGCTTCAGGAGATGCTGTGGGTCCTTTCCCTAAGTCCAGGTGCTCAGTCCATGGCAGAGATTCCATGACCAGCAGGATGTGCAGCCACTGCTCTGTGAGGATCACTGGAGCGTGATCCCAGTGCCAGGAGCTGGCTTGGAGCTGCAATGCAGTCCCAGCCAAGGAGTGCCCTCAGCCCCAAACCCCTGGGCAGGAGCCAGAGAGCAGCTTTTGGGTGGGTGTTCCCACAAACAAACATGTTTTCACTCCCAGCTCTCTGGCTCTGTGTCCATCAGGAACAGATCATTACTTTGTAAAAAACTGGAGAAAGGAAAAAGGCGTCTTGGCTGATGCTGCAGCAAATTCATGGGTGCAGGAGGGGACTCGCAGAGCACACTATTTATTATTTTCTATCTGACACATCCACTCTCTCAGCCTCTCGTTATCTTATCTGCCATCCTGATAAGGGCCCCAGAGAAAAAGCCAGCAGAGAAATTAGCAATCACGGGCCACTTTATCAGGCCTGTGTGACAAACACAGGGACAGGGAGCAGTGTGTCCTTTGGCCCCTCAGAGATAGGGGTGCCTGGAAACCACATGGCTGTTTCCAAAACAGGTCACAGACATGACGTGACTCTCAGTTTATTTTTCCTGGTCCCACCTCTGCAAACACCCGGCACACCCAAACTCCTGCAGGGAGCAGCAGGTTCAAGCCCTGGATGCCACAGGGTGCTTGGCTATGAAATGAATCTAGAAAGTCTTTGCTTCAGGAAAAAAAAAAATAAAAAATCCCTAAATTACTTTTTTGGAGCTGGTTTTGTTCCAAGAGGCCAAGGAAAGATGCTGATGCTCAGTGTCTGCTGTATTAGCAGCAGAGAATCCCAGAATGGGTTGGGTTGGAAGAGACTTTAAAAGCCACCTGGTTCCAACACCCTGCCGTGGGCAGAGACTTCCAAACCTCTTCTCTGCAAATGCAAAGCCCTCACAGGAAAAAAAAAAAAANNCCCTTTCCCTGCAAAGAAAAACCCCACAAAAAAAAAAAAAAAAAAAAAAAAAAAAAAAAAAAAAAAAAAAAAAAAAAAAAAAAAACAAAACAAAAAAAAAACAAAAAAAACCCAAAAAAAACCCAAAAACGAAAACCACAACAAACTGGAGATACAGCAAAGAAATCCCACAGATGAGCTGACCCAGCCTCAAACCTTGGGAATCAGGGTCAGGCAGGGGTCCCAGGTCAGGCAGGGGTCTGGCATCTCATGTCCCCCTCCAGCCACAGCTGCACCTTGCAGAGGGAAAAGCCAGCAGGCTGCAGAGGAGTCAGCCAGATCAATCCTCACCAAATTTATATTAAAAAAAAAAAAAAATAGAGAGAGAGAGAAGAGCTTGCTCATAACCTTGGGCTTGCCCTCTCTCCGTCTGGCTGATGAGATTCTGCAGCCTGCCAGGAAGGAGTGGCAGGACGTGCCAGGCTCCATCCATCCATCCATCCAGCCCCGTGCCCTCCCGGCTCGGGGGGATTCCGTGCCTTTTCCACATTCACAGGAGGTCACATTCACAAATGTTGGGGGGAAATAAAAAAAAATCCTTAATTACTCCCCCAAGGGCCGTTTCAGAGCTGCTGCCGGGCCGAGAGAGAGATTGGAAAGGTTCATTAAGGAAGTTGGCAGACAGATGTGCCCGAAGCACAGAGTCACAATATGGTCCCTGACCTTAAAACAGGCAACCTGACCACCGTGGAATGAAAGGAGGGGGTGGAAGAGCTTCAGACCAGCCCTTCTCCAGCTGGGAGAGAGCTGTAGAGAGAAACGTGGATTTTTTTTTTTTTT
>VXAC01006300.1:29252-119763 GCA_013399225.1 Rhipidura dahli
CCAGCTGGGGATTTTTTGCTGTGCAACATTCAGCAGTGCCAAGAGAGGGCAGCCCAAGCCATCACATCACTGCCTGGCTTTTCCCAAGGCTGTACACCGAGCTGTTAGGATGCTGGGAGCGACGAGATTTAAAACAAAAAACAAAAACAAGAACAAAAAGCCAAAAAAAAAAAAAACCACAAAAAAAAAAAAAAGGGGGGTTGGAGAGAGATGAGGAAAAAGTATGGGGAAAAAAAGGGGGGAAAAAAGAAGAGGGGGGAAATGGCTGTCGAAATAATGGGAGAGAAAATACAGATGGGAAGCCAAAAGGAGACACCAATTTTGGAGGGATGGACAGGCTGATGCTGTAAAATTAAAAATTGCTTTTGGGCAAGAAAATTGTAAAAGGTGTGAGGTTAATCCATACCCCCAATCCTAAGGGGCTGTGAGGGGGATGCTGCCAGGGGTGCATCATCTGCCCTTCACCCCCTGTGAGGGAAGGTGAGCCTGAGATGCTCGGATGTTTTGTTTCCAGGATGTTACAGGGAAAAGAGAAGCTGGAAAAGTTTCTCATGCAGGCCATAAATGCGTTTTTTGCACTCACAGTGATGCCTTTTCCTGGTTTGAAAATTAAGAGTCAAACACGGTTAGAAGGGGAAAAGGGATTTATTTGGGATTTATTTAAGGATCCTCAGGTGCACCACAGCCAGGTCGAATGCACCTCCCTGCACCCCGCAGTGCCCACCCACAACAGATCTGGGATCACACTGTGGGTGTCACTAATTAGCACATCTATCAAAGATTCCCCAGTGAGAGGCTCCAGTGAGCCCCCTCCCCAAGGAACCTTCCCCTGGCTGGTTCTGTCTCAGGTTCCAAAATGTGTTCTGGAGAGGCCCTTGGGCTCTGGGCACACTGATCCCTCACTGTGAAGCTTCTGAAATGTTCGGTGTCCCAGCTTGGCAAACAAGTCCCAGAATGTGGGCAAAAAGCACCAAGAATCCAGAAATTGTAAAAAGGTGTAACAGGGGTATAAAAGAAAAGGCAAAAATCATCCTGGCATCAACAGGAGCAGACCTTGGCTCCCTCAGAGCAGGACAGGGTTATTTGTGCAGGTCATTGGGGTTTTTGTCTCCTCTAATTCCCTTCCTTGTGGAAAGAGGCTGATTTGCACACTTACAGAATTTTTAATAACCAGTGCCTGGTTGTGGCACTGGATATTTTTCTTTCTGAAAGAGAACAAAACCTCAAGTTCATTTGTTTTCCCTTCTCACAGTTCCCAACCCAATCTGGACACACAGGATTTTGAAGGGGGCTTGGAACTGGATTTTCTTTCAGGTCTCTTCCAACCCAAACCATTCCAAGATTCTGTGACTCCAATCCAAGGAAGAATTTGGAAATGGCACTGGTGAGAATCCAGGGCACTGGGGTAAGTATCTACCCCCAGAAGATCTGGATTTTACAGGGACAAAGTAAATTAACCAGGAAGAAAAAGAACTGCCCAGCAAATTCCCTCGCCATGTCGTGGCAGTTTAAAGCAGTGTTAATGTTGATTTATTGATTAGGAAAAGTACTTACATTTATAAATCAGCAGGGGCTTGTCTGCAGTGCCAATAATGTAACACACCTGATGGCTCCAGGCTGGTGAGTCCCTTATCAGCACCTAAAATCCACCATGAGGGAAGGGTGTAAAGGGGAAAAAAAAAAACCATGAAACTTTATTTTTCCTACAAAAAGCAGGCTAAACCTTCCAGCAAAGGCTGGGATGCTGTGCCATGAGCCAACCACTCTGCAAAGAGCCAAGGAGTTAACCAGGCTGGGGATCAAAGAGGGGATCAGAGAGAGCAGCGGGGTCTCTGGCACATCTGAGGCTCAGGGATCAACTCCAACACCATAAATCCTTCAAATATCCCCAGAAGCCTGAGAAAGTTTCCCCAGGGATCCAGCTGAGCAGCTGGGAACAGGTAGGATTTCCCAGCAGGAAAGGTGGGTGTGAGGAGCAGGTCACAGGGACAAGGGGCGATGGGTAGGGCTGGCGAATAAAGGCACAGAGGGTCTGGGAATAAACTTGGGGTGCCCTTCCCTAGATCCAGTGGTTTTCTGTGTTTGTTTCATGGCAGAATTTGGTTTCTGAAGGCATTAGGTCAGAGCTGCTCAGTGAAAAGATGCTTTCCAGGGAGCAGGAGCAGGGCTCGCTCTGGGCAGCTCAAAGTGCGGCGCCAAGAGGAAAAAAAAAGGTCAGGAGCCAAAAGGCTGAGAGATGCCAAAAGCCTGGGACACACATCCCATAGATCCCATATCCCAGAGCCTGCCATAGCTTCTTCCCTGGTCACTGCAGCTCCCTCTGCTTTGTGGCTTGTCTGGGAGATCCATCACTGGATCAGAGCAGGAGGAAAATTCCCTTGGAAGGCAAAAGCAAACCAATAACCTGCTTGAGGCTCACTCTTCAAACAGGTGTGGGAATGAAGGTATTTTTTCAGCATAGGGTGCAGAAAATAAGTAATTTCTCATTATTGGCCCAGGTCAAATAGGCAGTGTAGAAAGGACGTGCCTGACCAAGGAAATCCATATAATCTCCCCACAGTTTGATCAAACTCCTCACCAAATTTTCAAAGTAAGGAGGAAATCAAGCTTCTCACACAAGATCTGCCCCTGGGATTATTCCAGGCTGTACCAGCCCAGAGAGAAGAGAAAAGCAAGAAAAGACTGATCCATTTTCTCAGCCTGGACATCTGCCCTCTGCCTCCTGTGGAGCTCCTGGATGGAGTCCTGGATGGAGTCCCCATGTGCTCTCATTCCCAAACACATCCCTGGAGGATGGGGTACCCTGTCTGCCCTGGGAAAAAGGGATGTTGTTGTCTCAGCAGACAAATCACCCGCAGATTGTACAAGCCACAGTTAATAAACGATTTAATCATCTGATCTCTGGAACACTGAGGATGAAAATGGTTTGGAAAACAGGATATTTGGGCAGGGGGAGAGGGCTCCTCCAGCATCTCTCTGGGGGCTGGGCCACAGGAGCCCTCCAGAGGAGCCCCAGATAAGTAAGACATCATTAATAAATCAATGACAGGGAAATGAAAATGGAAGTAGATGAATCAGCGAGCTGATGGGGTCACAGATGAAAAATAGCGCATCTGCTGCCACTTTCAGTACATTAACAAATAAGGCCAGTGGCTCAGACACGCTAATGCTCGGAATAATGAAGCTTCAAGACCGATTAGAGCATAAATCACTTTTTTAAAGCGTGGCCGGGCCCTCCCCGGCCATCGGGAGACAACACTTGCCGGATCCCAGGAGCTTCCCGGCAGTGCCACCGCCCTGCCCCGCTCCCGGTGGCCGTGGGGCCGATTCCAAGCAGCTGAATGCACCCCTGATCCACGCGTTCCATCCACAGCCAGGGAATGCCAGTGCCCTCCGCACCGGCTGCATGGCACCCAACGCCTGCCCCTCTTCCTTCCCCACCCGCCTCCCTTCGGGGCTTTATTTGGACCAGGGAGGGCAGCGAGTGCAGGCTGCAAATAATCTGTTCCGTGTTATCAAGTTGGATTTTGGGAAGGAAGGCGAAGCGGCTTTTCCCTGGTGCTTAAAAACGAGCCGGGAGCATCCCCCGCCTTACCTGGCAGGGACCCCGCGGTTGGGTGCAGGGACGCGGGGGTGGGAGCCGGGGGGAGCCGCAGGACTCCTCACGCCCGGCAGGCTGCCACCGAGCAGCCGGAGCTCGCAAATTCCTGCGTTTGTTACCCTTCTCCCCGTCCCCGTGTCCCCGTCTCCCGGCCATCGATCACGGTGGTGCAGCCCAGCGCGGCGCCCGGGAGGCTCCCGCTCATCCATCAGCTCCAAAACCAGCCAAAAACCACCCTCCGAGGGCGTTTTGGGGACAAAACCACCGAGCCCCAGCACACCGCACACCCCATGGATGTGTCCCGGGGTGTCTCCCCCGCTGGCTGCTCCCCGATATCCCCCTGCACATCCCCACCTCCTCCGTCCCCTTCCCTGGACACCGCGGTCACTCTCACGCATACGAGGAGATCCATAAGCTAATCAAGCTCCTTCCCCTCCGGGCTTGGTGGGGAGACAGATCGTTACCGGCGCTGCTATTTTTAAATGCCCGAGAAATGCCTGGATCTTCCCGCAATGGGGTCATCTGCATCCCCGGTACCCACAACCGGGGGTGGGGAAAGAGAGGCGCAGCCCGTCCGTGGGAATTCAGCACCCAAAATATCCATGGGAAGAGACAGTTCTTCAGCCCCACTGGAGAACTGGAAGGGAAAAGAGGGGTGAAAGAGAGAAAGAGAAGCCCCGGCTGCTGGGATGGGGGTAAAGGCACACGGAGCACTGAGCTGCAGCAGCCTCCATCCTGGCTGTCAATACTCTGGAGCTCATCCTGACACTGAGCTCCTCCGTTCAGCCCCAAAACAACATTCCCCCAAATTATTGTTGTGGCCACAGCGGCTGCCTGCAAAGCCCAGAGCACTGAGAGCTTCTCCTGCAGCCTCGTTAAATGGCACTGAAATAAATGAGGGCCGGCCCCGGCTCGGGGCTCCGGGATTGTTGCAGGACAGGATAACGGAGCCCTCGCGGTGCCATGCCCGTGGTTTATGCACAGATGCTCCGAATTGCAGCTCCTGGTCCTACCAGGCAGCGCGATTGCACGGGCTGATTGCTGCCTGTGGAAAGCCGGCGGGGATTCCCGGCTGGCAGGGGAGGCTGGCAGGGCACTGCCGCTGCCAGATGGCCGTGGGAGGGTGCTGGGCTGGGGGCTTGCAAGGGGATGGTGTCAGATGAGGCAGAGGCCAAGAGCTGCTGGGGGATATCAGGGAGCCTCTGATCCCGAAGGAAGAGCTTTGCTCTGGCTGTTCCATCCCCTGTTTATTCCAGAGGCAGCCCCCGGTGTTTGTGTTCCCAATAAAAGGCGAAGGACCAGCCAGCCACGCTGGTTCATTAGGAAGAACATCATGGAGGAGCCTGCTCGGGCTGTGATTACCTGTTTGCAAGTGATATTAATCACTGAATCAAAAACTAATTATGTGGTTCACCAGTTTTCCCTTTTCCTCCGACAGCTCCGCTGTGAAACCCCCAGACTTGACAAAGAGGGAGCCACAATCTGCCACTGCTGTGACACAAAATGCCTCCTCCTTGCAAAAAGGGAAGGACTGAGGGATTTAGGATGAGCCTGGAGGAGCTGTGGGAGCATTCCAGGGTTTGTATGTCAAACACAGACCTCTCTGTGATGACTGGGACATGATGGGAAGTGTTTAAAAATGCATATTGTGACCTAAAAAGAGCTCCTTGGGGGTGCTTGCTGAAAAATGTCCGTCTGTGGAGTCCAAGGGACCCTTCTGCTTTCCTGGAGTGGCAGGGCAGGTGCTCCCAAAGGAGCTGGGGGCTGCTGGAGGAGAGCCCCAGCAAAGGAACTGAAAGGGAAAAATGGAAATGAGAAATGAGGAAATGAAAAGGGGAAAATAAGAAGGAAGAGGGTAAAGGGGAGGAGAAGGAGAAGGAGAAGGAGAAGGAGAAGGAGAAGGAGAAGGAGAGAAAAGGAGAAGGGGAAGGAGAAAGGGAAGGAGAAAAGGAAAAAGTAGAGGAAAAAGAAAAAGAAAAGGAGAAGGGGAAAAAGGGAAGGCTCAAACATTTTGCAATCCTGAAAGTAAGGCAGGGGTGGGAGCAGCCACAGGAACCACTGGGGCCCAGCAGGTTCTGTGCACCTCAAGTCACCTCTGAGCACTCACCAAGGAGCAAGACCAGAGCAGCACTGATTAAGTGGGTTAATTCCCATCCCTAAATGATTATTTTATCACAGCAGCAGCAGCAGCAGCAGCACTCCATGGCAAGGCACAGGCCCTGCCTCCGCCGGCTGCTCCCCAGCCCGCCGACAGCCTTCCCCCAAAGAGCTCCAATCTAGGTCAGAGCCACGCTTTGTACGTCTTTCAACATTAAACAAAACTGAGGCGCTGCAAATAACTCATCTGCAGGGGGGTGGGGGTGGCTCCTGCTTCCCATCCATCAGCTCGGTGGGAAAGGCAGCCTGGAAAAAACACGGAGAAAAGGCTGTAGTGCCAGCAGGGTCTCAAACCTGGCAGAACCCGGAGCAGTGATGATCTTTTGATGTGTGAGAATTGTTACAGTTGGGAAATGCCTCTAAAATCGAGCCCAACCACTCCCCCAGCACTGCCAAGCCCAGCCATAGCCCATGTCCCCAAGCGCCACATCCACGTGGCTTTTAAATCCCTCCAGGGAGGGTAATTTAGTTTTCCTCAACCTGGTTCCATGTGACAGTGGTTCTGTGGCTGGGAAAAGCCAAGAGTTCATTTTCTGCTTGAGCTCCATGGGCTGAATGAGGAGCAGAACCACCTCTCCAGGCAAAACTTTTCCCACTGGCACGAGAGCAGTTGTTCTGGTGCTGCCAAACCTCCAGGGATCACAGGCAGGATGGAGTCCCAGACCACACAGGATTTTGGGAGCACTGACTACGGGGAAAAGCAGCAGTTCCCTGTTGCCACAAGCAGTGGCTCTGGAATTGCCAGGAAAGGGCTGCTGGTGAGCGTGGTTGGCATCCTCAAGGTCCGGCTGCCACCCGGCTTTACCACTCTGTGCCCACTGCCTCCCATTCCAGCACCTGTCCAAAGGGGTTCCAGCCCCAATCAATCCAGCCTCAATTTAGTGCCTGTTACACTCTGCAGGGAGAAGGACGCTCCTGTCCAGGAAAGTGCACTGGCTGCTTCTCATCCTTTTGATTTATAGAGCTCGTGGTTTAAGAGATGTTCCTCTCCTCTCGGAACGGAGCGGCGCTGACAGCTCCATCCATCACCCGGCCTGTCAGGAGCCCAGTGCTTTAAATAAGCTATTAAAGGGAGATCTAGCTGGTTAACAGTCATAACAGAGCAGGAATCGGAGAGTTTACTTACGTCAGTGCCTGGTGAAATTAATTTCCTTTTAATGGCCGGGCACCCGGAGGGAGAGATCACTCCAGGCTGGGAGATGCAGAGATATCCCTGACACGGCGGTGGCTGCAGCTTCGGCTGTAAAACACCTTCCTGTGCTTGCTCTGGAGGGAGAATCTGTTTCCATCCTCTGGTAAAGGCTGATTCACAGCCTCAAACACCCACGGTGCTGGGCTGGGAGAGGGAAGTGCTGACCCTTTTGCTGGCATCCCCTCCATGACCCAGGGTGAGACACAGGCACACGTGGAAATGAGACATGTGCAACTTAGCAGCCTTAAATATCTTCTCTGACAGATCAACACCACCCATTTGGCTTTTTCTTTCCCTAAAATAGGTGTTCATTTCTTGTGAAATAATTGTTGCCACCGATGTTGAAGATGAAAGGGGGCTTTTTTTTGCATGATTAACCCCTGAATTTGCCTCTGTAGGCCTTGAAACTCCAGTGTTAAAACAATTGGTGCTGTTACCCAGAGTTTATTGAGTGTGTACAGCTAAAGAAAGAAACACGGCCTAAGTGTGATTATCTAAGTCCAACAGAAGGCTGAAATTTAATGTAGGAACTGTAATTATCCAAAAGGAAGTCTATTACTCCAGGATAAAACTGCCCAAACAATGATGGGAGCTCCTACAAATCACGCAGGAGATCAATAAAAGCTAATTCTACGTCACAGCTTGAGAATTCAGAAATTGCATTTTGACCTTAATTTATGATGAGCCATTCAAAACATATTTTAAAAATGGACTTTCGTGCTTCTTCTCCATTAAAAATTAAATTGTTCCTGCTGGGTTGGGGCCACAGGAGGGCCAAGTGCTGCTGTGCTCTGCCCAGCAAAGCCCACCCCATCCCAAAAGGCCCACCAAAACAAGCTGCTTTGCCTTTGTGGCATTTTGTACCCCAAAGTGTCTGGTCACCATTTATTCCCAGCCATTAAATTGTTGCTTTTCAGCAGCTGAGACACTCACTGCTCATTTAATTCCTTCAGAGCAGCAAAGTCCCTTCCAAGCTGGTCCTTTTGGCCACGGCTACGTTGGGATGCTGGGATAGAGATGCACAAGTAATGCTGAATTCCCAACTCCCTCCAAAGGTTTTGTTCCATAGGCACAGACTCACAAAAGCTCCTGTGGAGATTTTGGAATATCAGGTGAATATCAGGCTCTGCAGCCTCCATTCCCAGGGGCTCCAAGAGAGCTGGAGAGGGATTTTGGACAAGGAATGGAGTGACAGGACACAGGGAATGGCTTCCCACTGCCAGAGGGAAGGAATTGGGAAGGAATTCCTGGCTGGGAAGGAGGTGAGGCCCTGGCACAGAGTGCACAGGGAAGCTGTGGCTGCCCCTGGATCCCTGGAAGTGTCCAAGGCCAGGTTGGATGGGGCTTGGAGCACCCTGGGATAGTGGAAGGTGTCCCTGCCCATGGCAGGGGTTTGGAATGAGATGGGCTTTGAGGTCTCTTCCAACCCAAACAGAAAAAAAAAAAAGAAAAGAAAAGAAAAAGAAAATAAATTAAAAAAAAAACAAAATAAAAACCAAAATAAAAATAAAAATGAAAGTAAAAATAAAAACCAAAATAAAAATTAAAAAATAAATATAAATATAAATATAATAATAAATAATAAATAAAATTAAAAATAAATTGGTAATGATAACGATAATAATAATAATAAAGGAGACAACATGAAGGCAAACAGCTCCTTCTGGGCAGAGAGATGGGGCCAAGTGAGGGGTCATGTGCACAGTGGGGAGCAGGTTGGGCACCGAGGGAAGCTCAGGCAGACAGTGATGAATGGGCAAGGGGATGAAAAGACACAGCCATATTTATTACCACTGGTCATTTCTGACAGCAGAATGTTAATAAGAATACTAATAGTCAATATTTCTTCAGGAGAGGCTCCATCCATTTTTAGCAGCTTGCTGCTCCCAGCAGATGAGTTTCTCGTGGGCTGTTCCTTGTGGCTGCCAACACGAAGTGATGAAATCTGAGCTCCTCAAGCTACAGCACAGAGCAGTGGCACGACTTTATTGGGCTTTCAAAAATCCAATTTTACTGTGTCCAATATTGTGAGTTGATTAAACCTGATTTGAATCGACAAACGTCCAGGAGGGTGGGTGGTAGCTCGCTGTGAAAGACGGGAGAGAGTTTAATAAACAGGCTTGGGAGATAAAAATCTGCTTTTATTCCAATAAAACCCCCGTGTCAGAAAGCTGATGGTAGCGTGAAGGGTGAGAGAGAGAGAGAGAATTAAGAAAAAGACATCTCCAAGCCAGTGAAGACTCAAAGATACTGAGAGTACAAGAGATGAAAATGGAACATCAGCCAGGAAGGCAGGAGCTGGGTGCAGGACTCCTGGGCAGAGTTTGGGGATGAGGTGCAGAGCTGGGGTTGCTGCAGGGACTAAAAGCAGCACTCCAGGATTCAGTGTGGTCAGGGAAAAGGGTAATCCCAGGAGAGAACTGATGCCTTAGAGTTTAACTTTTCTATTTTCCAAGCCCTGCAGTGCCCAGTGTGTCCCTCTGGAGTTGCCTGTTCCCTGTTCAGTGCTGCTCTCTGTGCTGGGCACACACAACAAAGCCTCTCCAGGGCTGCTCTCCAAGGACACCCAGCCCAAACTGGGCCCAAAAAGGATCAACCAAAGAGCCTCTGAGGGGGGCAAGCTGAGGGCAATTCCATCATTAACTGCAGCTTTAATTAAGGGAGAATGAACCCTGAGATGCAAATGAACCAAAGCTGGAAAAGTGGGAAGAACTCGTGGCCTCTCAGGGTCCATCTCGGGGCCCATCTGGGCAGCACCTCTGGCTCCCCAGGGGTACCTTTGAAGCCTTTCCAATAAATCCCCACCTTTATTCCCTTTACTCCTGTCTGGGCTCTGTTTCTAGGAGGCCTCTGAAGGCATCAGGCTCACAAATGGGCTGTGGCTTTGGTGTGAGGGGATGGAGCTCAGGACCCAGGGCAGTGCCAGTGCTGGGGAGGGGGCTGGCATGGCCAGAGGGAAATGCAGGTGCCCTCTGCTCCTGTCCTGCACCTCCAGCCAGCCTTGCTCAGGGTTGGGGTGCAGCTCCTGGGGTGCTGGGTATCGAATGCCACCCCCAAAACTCAGTTCATCTCTCCCCTCCTCCCCAGTGCAGCTGTCTGGCAGCAGAAAATTGTGCTTTTCCCCTGGATGTGCCCTCCTGGCCCCAGGAGGGGAGGGGGTGTCCGGCCACCCCTCCTGGCATTCCCTGTGCCCCTGCACCAGCCCTAAAAGCCTTCAGTCCTGCAGGTTAAACTGCTTGATCCGGGAATATCCCCAGCTGGCTCCTGCCTTAGGTTTGTGCTCCCTCCCCCCTGAGCCCTGCCTGAATATTCACTGGCAGCACTCAGAGTGCAATAAATTCCCACATCCCTCTCCGTAACAGCCACTTATAAACCCTTTCTCCATGATTTAGGGGGAGGTGGGAGGGATTAAACACAATCTGAGCACCCTGAGGTGGATCCTCTTTCCTCAGCTCCCAAAAACCCGCCGGGTCCAGGGGAGCTCCTGCTCAGCATCGCCTCCAGGATGGGATGTCAGGAATGGGCTGTGCCGAGCACGGGGCTGAATCCATGGAAAACTCTTCCTGGGGATGGGGAAGGAGCAGATCAGAGCCCCAGCTCCTGCCAGAGCCTGGCACTGAGCGGGTTTTGCTGCCCTGCAGAAATGCTTTGTCCTGTCCTCCGCAGCCGCCGGGCTCCTTGTTATTCCGCAGGCATCCCGTGCCGGTGGCTCTCTCCCAGGCAGCTCAAGATCACAGCCAGGGCTGCTCCAGACGGTTGCTGTGGCTTTTTTTTCCACGAGGAGCGTGTTGTCAGAACCTCCAGGCTTCTTGCAAAAGGTTTAAAAGGGTTTCCCAACCAGGGAGTGAGGATGTAATCTGCTGTTCCCAGTCATCCCAGAGAGACGATGCTCCTGGCTGCTGGGACAGACTGCAGCCACCAAAACCTTGGCTTTCCCCACATCTCTCTGCTTTGGCATCTGGTTTGATCAAAGAGGAGGAATGTGGCCATGTCCTGCCCCAGGATCTGGGCATCCCACCCAGGTGCCCCCCACATTTCCCAGAATCACAGGATCACAGGGTCACTATGGTTGGAAAAGGCCTCCAGGACTGAGTTCAACCTTTGGCCACACAGATTTTGTGGGTGCACAGAGGTCCTGTCCCCTCAGTGCCAGGCAGAGAGGCACATCTGGCCCTCCCAGCAATCCCAGCCCATCCCAGCCTGGCTGCTTGCAATCCCACCTCTGCCCAAATTTTAATTAAACAAGAACAGCAAGTACCTTGCATCGACCACAAAAACTCTTCCCTGTGAGGGTGGGGAGTCCCTGGCACAGAGAAGCTGTGGCTGCCCCATCCCTGGAAGTGTCCAAGGCCAGGTTGGACAGGGCTTGGAATAACTTGGGACAGTGGAAGGTGTCCCTGCCCATGGCAGGGGGTGGAATGAGATGAACTTTAAGGTCCCTTCCAAGCCAAACTCTTAACTCTGAGTTTGGAGAGATGCAATCAGCACTTTTTATTGCCCCCTCTCCACCTTTCCCCTTGGCTGGACAGAATCCAGGCCACAGAGCCAGATGGATGCATCAACACCTGGGGAAGGAGATTACAGACACAGGCTCCTCCCAGCCTCACACTTGTTTTATTGCCCTCGTGGTTATCATAACCCAAATGTCCCTCCTTTTCCATCCTCCCCCACCCATTTCCCTCAGCATCAGATTTTCCCCCCATCAATTCCAGCTCTCTCCTCTCCTGCCACAAAGCCAGGAGTGTTTCCAAAGCCCTCAGCCCAGGAGTTTGCCCTGAACAGGTTTGATGTGCACAATATCCAGGTGTATCTCACTGCAACACATCCAACCCCTCCAGGTACAAATCCACCCGTGCCCAGGGCTCTGGGCACCCACCCCAATAGAAATCAGGAGAAATTATTGCCAGGAGCTTAAACCCACAGCCCTGGAAGGGTTAAATGTCCCTGTGCCAACCCTCCCCATCCCCTTGGTGCCGGGGTCTCTGAGTTACAGGATAAACATGGATGGACCACAGGAAAATCCCACTTTGGTTTGTGCTTCACCAAAGCATCTCTGAATACACCAGGGGCACTGGATGAGGGAATCCATCCCCCAAACCCAGCTCAGGTGTGCTACAGCTCCAGATCTTTCTGTGGTTTCAAAGCACTTTCAGAACAAAACTATTCGATGCCCAACCCCAGGGCAAATAATCAGCAAAGGGCATTTTCAACTCCCATCTTCAAACTAGCCAAGCTTTCCTTGCTGGGGCACAGCTGAGGGATGTAAATCTCAAAACTTCCCTCTGCTGTTTTCTATAAGATGAGGCTTGAGCAAAACTTTTGATTTCTCAGGGATAAAGTTACATGTTGGAATCATTTTGCTGCTTTAAGTGTTACATTTTGGAGGGTCCATAATCAAATCCCTGGCAGGGAAAGGGAAAATTAAATGAATCCTCCCAGATCTGAACCAGAATTGCTTCAGGGCTCAGATTTTTCACCTCATCTGAGAGCCAGCCCCTGTCCAAACACATCAGGTTTTCCTGGGAGAGCTGCATCTTTACACACCCCAGCGAGCCAACAGCCCCCAGTCCATTGCAGAGATCCCAAATCCCTGCACAAAACACTGATTTTATTTTTTTGTTTTTTGGTCTGGCAGGGAGGATAAAGAGGGAAATGACAGAATTAGCAACACTTCTGCTAAAACGAGCTGTGGTTTTTTTGAGGAACCAAACAGCATCCCTGGCTCCAGCATGGCACAGGACACTGCCTGCAGCCAAAATCCCTGCCCTGATAAGCGGCTTCCCCCCTCTCCTCCACACCCCTTTTTCCCCCAGCATCCCCCTCTTTGCCAAGCTCCATCTGCACAGAAGGTCACTCTGTTCATATTTTTATTGTTTATTCCTTTTTTTGATGCTCCTGTCCCCAAATCCCTCAGCATTTTTGAGCCAAACCAAAGCCCTGCTATAGGTTGGGTTATTTTTTTTAATTACTTATAATTAAGTGATTTTTGGCAGAGAGGATCATGGAAAGAGCATTATCCCACAGACTGGAATTCAGCTAGGAATTTCCTCTTAGCCTCCTAACCCTAAATGCATCTGGAAAAACATAAAATCACTTTATTACAGCAGGACTTCCCTGGGAATAGAGCCCTCGTGCAGCACCCCAGCACCTTTATCACAAAACCAACAGCAGGGCCTCGAGCTGCACCTTTGGCTCATTCTTTGCTCAGCTCCACTTTTTCTCCTGCCAAAATCACTGGGAAAAATCCTCCAGATTCTTTTTGGGAGGGGGGTTTGAGCAACCTGGGGTAGCAGAAGGTGCCCCTGGCCATGGCAGGGGGTTTGGAAGGAGAAGGGCTTTAAGGTCCCTTCCAAGGCAAACCATTCCGTGGTTCCATGATGTTTTCCAGTGTGTTGGCTGGTGCCAGATGGAGAGAGCACCACCTGTGCCCACAGGGTGCTGCAAACTGCAGGGATGAACCTCTGCTGAGAGCTCCATGGGTTTGGCCACAGCTTCCCTGGAGCTGATGCTCTGGAAAGCAGGAAATCCCTGATGGAAAGAACTGGGATGAGGGGATCTGCAGGGCTGGGGGTGCCCAGGTCGGGGCTGAGCGTTGCTTATGGGCACTGAGGTGGCTCTGGCCAAGCCAGGTCTGGGGATTCCCTCCTGCAGCTTAAACCTGATGGATCCCCACAGCAAACACCCCACACGTGGGTAAATCCCACAGCTGTGTCCCACAGGATGTGTGCCAGACCCCCAAAGCTGGAGATACATGAGGAAAATAGGGAAATCCAGCCAGGTCATGAATAATCTCCTTCAGTCCTGACTTTTTGTTAAGCTCTGCCTGCAGTCCTGAGTCTCCAAAGCACCAAATCCTTTGGAATCCTTGTGGCAGCAACATCCTTCCCCCATCAGGCTGGATGGGGCTTGGAGCAACCTGTTCTAGTGGGAGGTGTCCCTGCCCATGGCTGGGATTTGGAAATAAATGATCTTGAAGGGGCCTTCCAACCCAAACCATTCTGGGATTCTGATTCCCCCATGCTCCGAAGGGGAAGTGAACCCCAAATTGCTATTTCCTCATATCTCCCAGCGTTTTGGGGAGACTCTGTGAGTCTCCTGAGGCAGATGAGGATGCAGGAGGCCAAACCAGCCCCAGTCTCCTTTCCAATCTCAGGAGCACAATCCCAAATGCTCAGAGGAGGAGGTTTCCTAGGGAGGGCTGCTTCTCAAAACCTCTGTGCCTCTGGGTGGGGAGAGGCTGCCCAGAGAAGTTGTGGATGTCTCATCCTTGGAAGTGTCCCAGGCCAGGCTGGATGGGGCTTGGAGCAACCTGGGACAGTGGAATTGGATGATCTTTGAGGTCCCTTCCAACCCAAAGCATTCTCTGATTCCGTGATTCAAACCTCACCCCCAAAACTAAAGGAACTGAATTCACACAACTCTGGCAGCCTGAGCTGCTCTGGGCTCATGGCACACTGGAGTTTAGCACCACTTTCCCAAATAAGCTCCAGGAAAAGCCTGTATCCAGGACTGTCAGCTCTAAATATTCATGAGTCACGAGACTGCCTTCAAAGTTGGCGGATTTTTTTAAAAAATCTCACTCATACATTGCTATTATTCAAAATTGTCTTAATTTTTTTCCATGTTCTATATTTGGCTTTCTTTTGATGTGTGTTCTCTTTGGGGTTGTGTTTTCCCCTGCAACCATGTGGGCTTTAAAAAATGAAAAAGAAAAGATAGCTGCAATTCTGAGACATTCACACAACTCTGGATGTTAATCCTTAAAAGAAAGCAGATAGGAGAGGAGAAAACCACCATCAGGATGATGCCACAACAGCTGCTGGGGAGCTCCAGGAATCTCCCCCCACATCCAAAATCCTGCCTGGAACCCAGGGTGCTTTGGGGGTTCTGTGCTCAAGAGCAGGGACAGGGACCAAGGTGGGGCGTGTGCCAGGCACCTTTTTGTTCTGCCACATTCAGATTGGTGCCTTAGAATTTAACTTTTCTATTTTCCAAGCCCTGCAGTGCCCAGTGTGTAACTCTGGAGTTGCCTGTTCCCTGTTCAGTGCTGCTCTCTGTGCTGGGCACACACAACAAAGCCTCTCCGGGGCTGCTCTCCAAGGACACCCAGCCCAAACTGGGCCCAAAAAGGATCAACCAAAGAGCCTCTGAGGGGGGCAAGCTGAGGGCAATTCCATCANCAAATGTTGGGTGCAAAGTGAGGAACCTCCCAGAGCCAATGCAGTGCTGTTAATGACATCTAATTAATTGTGGATAGTAGGGAAGTCCTGGAAAATTAGAAAGCTGGTTTAGTGTGGATCCAGGATCAAATAAGGCAAAAGGAATGAGCCAGGCTGCTTCCCACCAGATGTTGCCACCTCCCAGCTGTTGGGTGGGAGCAGGGGGATTGCAAGGGTGGGATGTGGCCTTACAGCACAGCGTCCCACTGAGGAGCTCAGCAGGAAAGCCACACACCCAGATCCAGTAAGGGAACCTGAAAAGGCACAGGAAAAACACCAAAAGGGTCTTAAGGGCAGAGAAAAAGCCGTGTGGAAAGGACCAGAAGGATCTCATCCTGCTTGAGGGAAACAAGATTGGCAGTGGCTTGGCTGTGAGGGTGGGGAGACAAAGGCACAGCCCAGAGAAGCTGTGGCTGCCCCTGGATCCCTGGAAGTGTCCAAGGCCAGGCTGGACAGGATTTGGAGCAGCCTGGGACAGTGGAAGGTGTCCCTGCCCACGGCAGGGATTGGAATGAGATGAGCTTTAACATCCCTTCCAACCCAAACCATTCTATGAATTTCTGATCCCTCGTTTTCCTTCACCTGCCAGCACTAATTAACACACTCATTTACCCAGGGTAGTTAATGAGACACACTAACGACACCCTCCTGAGGAGTGAGAAGCAGGAGGCAGCTCAAACCTGTGCATGATCCTGCAGTGATTCTGTGCCAACAGGAACAAAACCACAGCAGGAGCTGCTGATTCCAGTGGAAAAAAAACCCAACCCCACACTGACACCTCAATTTGTGGGAGACACGAGCTGCCCCTGAGAGCTCAGCCCTCATCCCACCCCTGCTAAAAGAGGAGTTTCAGCAAGCCCCAGGCCTGGGAGCTGTTATTTATTTATTTGTTTCCGCTGGATGCTCTGCAGGTCAGGATCCCAAAGCAAACCTGTGCCCAGGGCAGGGCTCCAACGTGATCCATTGGATGCTTTGCTCCCCTGTTGGGGATTTATCTGTTCCCCACCCAAGGTGTTTGGGCTCTTTTGAAGAAACCCAGCAGTGTGAGCATGTCACCAGCTCAGAAGGGCAGGACCTGGCTGCTTTGATCCTTGCTCATGGAGACATTGATGGTGCTTTTTCCCCCCAGGCTAAATGCAGCTGAGCTCCACAGATGTGCCCAAGCCCCGATTCCAACAACTTCCCTTAGAAAAAGGCAAACCCAGAGCAGGGAAGGGCAGCAGCTCCATCCCCCCTGCAGCAGGGCATGGGCTCAGGGGGCTGAGCTGGGGCCAGGGCTCTCTCTCTGCCCAGGCTCCTGTTTATTAATTGCAGATCTTGAATACAAAATATGCCAAATCCTCCACATCTGCAGTGTCTGGGTTCTGCTCCCAGCCAGTCTGGCACCCTGAGTCACCTGAAAAGACTTTGGGCTTTCGAGGGAATTTCTGGAGTGTTTGTTGGCACTTGTCTCCAGTAAGCAGAACCACTGGAGAGTCATTGAACCCCTGAGTTTTTCTGTAAATGCCACCTTAAGGATATTTTGGGTATTTTAATTGATTTTGTGCTTTGAGAGAAAGGTAAAAGTGCCGTGAGTTGTTGCAGAACAAACCTCTCACAACACTTGTGTGTGGAACCTGATGGAGGAGGGATCATGCTCCCTGTGGGATTTACTCACACCAAACTGGTGGAAGTTTTCTGAGTTGGGAAAACTTTATCTGGATCCAGAGTTTTTTCTATTTAAAGCCATCTGCAGCAGTGGAGCTTTGCATTTTTGAGCAAAGACCAATGAAACAACCTTCCCTGGGAGCTGGGTGGGATCATTTTTAGGATGAAGACAACAAGTTGCTCCTTGGAATTCAACACCCTGACACTGATGCTGTAGACCCTGCCCCTTGACTGGGAGCTTGGAATTATTTAAATGTAAATAGGAACCTCCTCTTCCTCAGCCTGAAAATCCTACCCAAGTGAAGGAAAAGAGGTTTGGATATTTGTGTGCTTCCATATGCTGGAAATCTGAGTCCTTAGGTGGGACACAAGGGACCTGAGCTGGATTCTGGGCAGACAGATCAATCCTGGGGTCTCTCAGGTTCAGGTTCTTGCTGCTCCACACGTGTCCAAGTCCTTTCTCCTCTCACTGGACATGGGAACAGCCTTGCCTGAGGAATGTCACTGTGGGAAGGAGTTCACTGTCACCATGCACTGCCCCTGAGCTCAGGATCCTGCAGAGCACCAACATCTGTCCCACACGTGAGCTGGGGAGGGAAGATTTCCCCTGGCACTCTGGAAAACTCCCTCTTTCCTGCACTGGAGGCTCCTGGCTGTCCAGACACTTCGGTTACAGGCACTCAAATCCCCAAACACTCCTGATCTGGCTCCAAGTGACCCTCCTGGCTCTGCTCCCGAGGAGGGGCTGGCTCTCCCTGCCAGCACAGCTCTCCCCAGCCAAGCAAAAGGCAGGAGGATCTTGATATGGAAAGCCCAGCCAGAGGACTCCAGGGCTGGGGTGGTGTATCCTGCTGGGAAGGGTGGGAAGGGAGAAAACAGATCCTGCCAAAGGGACAACACTCCTGGGAGCAGCCAGAGGGTCAAGGAAGAACAGACACCTGAAGGAAGACACTGGATTCTGCAGGGAACATTCCCCCTGAAAAAGGAACACGTTTATTATCTGCTTGCAAGGAGGGGATAAAATCATTTAGTCAAAAGCCAGAATTTTTAAAGAAAAATCTCAAACAGTTTCAGGCAGGGCCAGGTAGCCCTGGAGTTCCTGTTCTCTCTGCATAGGAACGAGGAAATGAAAAGCAGCCAACCCAAGGGCTGGGCAGGGAAAAGCCAGAAGTCAAACCTGCCCTCCTGTTAGCTCGTGCCTCCCTCTGGGAAATGTGAAAATGTTTGGCTTTAGGTGCCCAAGCAGCTCCCATGACATGGGGTGGCTGTGGCAGCACCTCTTGGTGCCTTTCTGACACTGAGAGCTGGAGAGAGACTCTGGGTAAAGGATGGAGGGACAGGACACAGGGAATGGCTTCCCACTGCCAGAGGGCAGGGATGGATGGATACTGGGAAGCAATTCTTCTCTGGCAGGGTGGTGAGGCCCTGGCACAGGGTGCCCAGAGAAGCTGTGACTGCCCCATCCCTGGAAGGTTTCCAGTCCAGGCTGGATGCAGCCTGGGACAGTGGAAGGTGTCCCTGCCCATGGCAGGGGATGGAATGAAACCATCCTTGAGGTCCCTTCCAACCCAAACCATTCCATGATTCCTCCAGGCCCACTCCCAGGTAAGGTTTGCTGAACCACATCTGCAGCCAGAACAGGCTCCCTCTGTACAGACACAGTTTGGACAAAGCTCAGCTTAATCCTCATCTGGACCCTCTCATCAGGGGAATCACTCTGGCCCATTCTCCCTTCCTCCACCCCTTCCCTGGCTCCTCACTCCCATTTAATCAGGGAGAAATAAAGAGGGGAGGGGATTCTGCACAGACCCCAGATGTGCCAGATGTTGCTCCCTGCTCTCCCTGCCCATCTGGGCTGGATTTGTGGCCTTTGCTCAACAGGCACCTTGGCCCAAATCCTATCCCCCTCGGGGCTGAGGCCAGGCTGTGCCTCCTGCCCCTGCTCACACAGCTGGCTGTGCAGAGCCACAGCTGCATCCCAGCAGCCTGGAAGGGACTCAGAGAGCCCATCCTTGAGAGTCCCACCTGCATGGGCAGCAGCACCTCCCATTTCTGGTCCCTGGGTCCCTTTCTGGTCCCCTTCTGTCCTTGCAGAGTACAATTCCTTCCAGAATTAGCAGATCTTGGCTCAGTACAAAGGTCAGGCCTTGCAGTCTCCTTTAAAAATACAGCATTTAAGGCCAGTACTCCCCAAAGAGTATTTCTTTGCACATATGATTATTTAATTATGATTTTAAGCCTATGATTTTAAGCCCTGATGTAATTGGGGTTCTACTGAATTCCTTTCTGCTGTGAAAGTCTTTTCTCATCTCAGGCCTGTCTTCAGACAGGAGTTTTCAGCGAGTAGAAAAGAACTATCAGGCTCAGACTCCTTTGACAATCCTCTGTCTGCTTCAGTTTTACATGAAAGAGATTTTTTAAGTTCCTCCTAAAAATATGCACCCATGCAGCCCTGCCTTGAAAGGCAAAGGAAAGCAGGAGTCACAGGCACCCTGGAAAGCTCTCACAAAGGTGATTTCCCAGCAGCACAAGCTGCAGTGAGTAAGTAGTGAAATTTTACAGCCAGGTAACACAGACAGGAATCGATGCTCCTTTCAGAGGGGAGTGGAAAAAAGACCCCACAATCTCTAATCAGGCAGCTGGAGGGATGAAGAAAAAGCAGCAAGGGAGTGGGGTCATTAGGACGATGTGTGGTCCTGTTGCCTTGTATAAAATGAATGGAGAATAGGCTGAAAGCTGAAGGTTTCAATTAAAAAACAATCTTGTGACAGAACTGATACAAAATCCACACAATCTGCATGAGAAGTTCCCAGAGGGTCAGTGCTGAGGGGTACTGAGGGTTGCTTTAGGATCCAAGCTGGGATATTTCTGCTGCTGCTCTGGAGCCAGGCTGGGAGAGCTGGGGATGCTCACCTGGAGAGGAGAAGGCTCCAGGGAGAGCTCAGAGCCCCTTGCAGGGCCTAAAGGGGCTCCAGGGGAGCTGGAGAGGGACTGGGGACAAGGGCTGGAGGGACAGGACACAGGGAATGGCTTCCCAGTGCCAGAGGGCAGGGCTGGATGGGATCTTGGGAAGGAATTCCTGGCTGGGAGGGTGGTGAGGCCCTGGCACAGGGTGCCCAGAGAAGCTGTGGCTGCCCCTGGATCCCTGGCAGTGCCCAAGGCCAGGTTGGACGGGGCTGGGAGCAGCCTGGGACAGTGGGAGGTGTCCCTGCCATGGCAGGAGATGGGCTTTAACATCCAGCCCAAGCCTCAGGGATTCCAGGAGCCTTCATCCCAGCCTGCCCGGGAATCCAGGATCACATCCATGCCCCCGGGAGTGCTCTTATGGAATGTCCTGGAGGGAAGCTGGTCCCTACACAGACAGCAACCCCACAGGAAAAAAGGATTTACTCTTTTATTGGGAGGGGCCACAGTTACACACAAACATCCCAAAGCTTCCCACTCGCCTGGAAACATCTTCCCTGGAAAGGATTGAGCACTCTTGACTTCCATGGAAGCACAAGAGCCAGCTGGCTGGTGACCACATCTAGAAAACACTTCAGATATCCTTATTTCCCTTCACTGTGCTCACGCCAACACTTCTTTGCCAAGTCCCAAAAAAGGCTGACAATTCATTTTAGCTCCTTTAAAAAAAAATGAAGCTCCTGTACTTACAGGGGCTGCCTACAAAAAGAAAAAAAAAATTACAGAATACACAGATGGAAAACAAAACACTGAATTCCCATTATGGAAATGAATTTTAAGAGTCACAAAGCATATTATTCCTGGAAATTGCTTTTATTTAGCAATTACGTTAACACTGCGAGAAGGCAGCTGGCATTGAAAACAAACAGTTCCATTTAATAATCAGGGAAGGGAATTAACTGGAATTCCAGGGCACTCACACCTGAATACGCTCCACTACCTCCAAAGTTTAAGAATCCTCAATCAAAGGCTTCGGGTTTTGTTTGCTGAGTAGAAAGGGGATAAAGAGTAAAAGAAACCATTTATTTTTGAAGTTGTTCATATGGTTTTCTGCAAATCAAAGTCAAGCTCTGACAACCAACCAGCAGGGAAAACAAACCAAAGCAGTCAGAGACAATACTGAGATAATATTTTAATTTGTTTTATAATGTTTTTTTCCCTGTAAAATGGCTTGTACTTCCACAGGTACAACAGCAAAAGAAATTATTCCAGTCCATTTCACACGGTGTAGAAAAAAGACAGATTTTACAAATATACCCAGAAGTTGAACAGCTGCTAACACTGTTTTAAGGTAAACATCACTCTTCTGTCACACGGGGCTCACTGGGGGAGAGGCTTTTCCAGCAGCTCCCTTGAGCCTTCCAAGGGCTCTCCACCATGGATTGAACCCATCCTTAATCCCCAGGACACCAGCAGGAGGGACTTCAGGTGACTTGGAGACTGGCTGGCCCACCAGGAAAATAGAAATATACCCCCAACAAGGGGATTTTGACAGACATTGTTTTTTTCTAGAGTTTGGGCGTCCAAGCAGTTCCTATTTTTGTTCTGCTGCCAATGAACAAAAACTGAGCAGCACAGAAAGCAAAGCTCCATCTTTACTGCCTGTCCAGGGCCACTCCACTGCTCTTCCAAGATCCAAGTGTCTGCTACACTCAGTGGGACAGAGCTTGCAGAGCCACTGCAATTCCACCCTCGAAACTCCACCCCAGCCCCCAAAACCAGCCTTACCTTCTATGTCTGTCCTTCTACCTCACCACACTGAGTGTGCAGACTTATGATGAGTGCTTAGAGAACTCAGAAAAATGAGAAAAATCTGTAAAAAGACACTTGCACCCCCAAGTTGTGTTTTCCTTTGTTTTCCTTCCAAGGTGTATTTACTTGTGTACCTGCAACTGCATGGATAAACAGAAAGTGAGGAGCCAAGGACTCACAAGACTGTGAGAAACTGAGAGCATGAGGAGGAAGAGCCAGGGCAGTTTTCCTGCTGGGCTAAAAATGGATTTAAATGCCTGCTAGTCCTCACCACAGCCAAGTCTGCACCAGTGGTTCTGCAACCCCAGGAAAGTGTCAAGACTGTGGGATGGATGAACAGAAGAAGGATGGGCTGGGAGAAGCTCCCTTCCACTTCCAGAAGAATGAAAAAATGGTGTGGAAGTGACTGGCTACTGCAGGAGCACTAAAGGGAGAGCGACCACAGCTGAACCAGATTCCCTGGGAGTGGTGTGGTAAATCCTGCTCAGCTCCACTGCAGCTCCTCACTGAGACACTCAGCAGCTCTGCCTCTGGAGCTGAACCCTCCTCACATTGCAGGAGCTGCTGATAAAACACCAAGGAGAGCCTCGCTGGGAAGATCACCCGCATTCCACAGCATCCCAGAACTTCCTGACAAACTGAGGAGAATCATTTTCAGAGGGCTGAAAGCAGGAACAGCTCCAGTCACGTTTCTGACTGGTTCCTGGCATGCCTTTGCTTCAAGGTGGATCTGTCCCTGCTGGAAGCAGCCCAGCCATGGCTTCCATCTCTTCTGATCCCCATTCCCACCCTCACAGTGGAAAAAAAAAAATCCTCCTTTAATTACTCTGCCTGTACAGTACTAGGGCTGCACCTTGGTGCACAAAATGACCATGTTTGAAAAAAAAATTAACGAGCAAAACACAGTCTCCTGTGAACTCTCCTGTACAACTGAACAATTCCCAGTAAGAACAGCATTCACCACTCATTTTATTTAGACTTCAGCACTCTCCCAAAAAGCTGCCAGGAAAAAGGGAAGTGTTCCAGCTCCAGTCATGGATATGACAGATATATTTTTTTTTTTAAAAAAAAATCAGACTAGAAAAATACTTTTAGCTCTAAGTTATGCAGTCAAAGCTGGTTTTAAAGCATTCAAATAGAATCAACAGTAACAGGTGATAAAAAAAAATCCCTATGAATACATTGCCAGCATTGGGAATGGTATGCAAGGAACATCGTAACACTGAAATGATGAATAAACTTGAGGGTGGATCTCAAGTTTACTGACTCCAGTTTTATTTACCCACAAACTCCTTTTTCCTACTGAGGTACCAGAGCAGAGGAGGTGTTTATGGAGCTGAGGGAAGGCGAGGGCTAAGAGCTGAATGCTTCATCATCTCAGCAGAGCACAACACCAGGGCAGGTTTTGAGAAAAATCATGTTACAAACTCTTCTGCCTCCCAAGCAATTCCAACTCTGCGGGACTCACCCTGGATTTGAACAGCAAAGTCCCTGGATTCCATGCAAACTGTGGAAGATTGCTTCCCAGAAATGAATGCTGCCCCTCTGCTCAGCCCTGCTGAGGCACATCCAGAGCGCTGTGTCCAGTTCTGGGCTCCTCAGGACAGGAGGGACACGAAGATGCTGGAGCAGGAACAGCAGAGGGCAAGAGGATAAAGGGAGTGGAGACTCTCTCTGAGGAGGAAAGGCTGAAGGAGCTGGGCATGAGCAGCCTCGAGAAGCGACAACAGAGGGGAGCTCATCAATGGGTACAAATACCTGAAGGGGGTGCCAAGAGGGACCAGGCTCTGCTCCGTGGGACAAGAGGAAAGGGCAAGAACTGATGCCCACAAGTTCCAAATGAACATGAGAAAGAACTGCCCTGTGCAGTGACCGAGCACTGGAACAGACTGACCAGAGAGGCTGTGGAGTTTCAACCACTTGGGGATATTCCAGAGCTGTCTGGACACAAATCCTGTGCCCTGTGCCCCAGGATGGCCCTTCTTGAGCACGGAGGTGGGACCAGATGAGCCCCCGTGGTCGCTTCCAGCCTTGCCCATCCTGGCATTCGGAGAGTTTTCCTTCCTGCAGTATTCCTTGTGTTACACAGAACTGCCGACAGCAAAAGAAAAAAAACAAAACAAAAAAATCTTGTTTAAACAGCTTCAAACAAACATTTCCCTCGGATACAAACCATTATCCAGTGTTCTGCTTCACACAAGCCAAACACACCGAGCCTGACGGTGTGCCAGTGTTTCCAGGGAGGATTCTTCCAGCACTGTACATTCACTTTCCACAGGGAACAGGCAGGGATCCGAAGCCCTGAAGCAGCAATTAAACTGCACCGGCGAAGGGAAGGAGCAAAGCAGCTGGGGAAGGGAGGTGGGTGCCTGGGAGCCGGGCTGTTTCCCATCCATGAGGGCTCACAGGAGACACCAGCCCGTGCACCCCCTGCTCAGCTCAGCCCCAGGCTGCCAGCCCGAGCCGGGGCTGCTGCACATGGAGCTCCAGGGCCGGGATCCAGGCGGGGGCAGCTCCCGCAGGCGAGTCCAGAGCGTCTCTCGAGGAGCAGGTGAAGCGCTGGGAGTCGGGCAGGGAGGGTGCAGCGAGCTGCCTCTCCCACATGAGGTATCTGCTAACCAGGAGTGATGCTGCAGTGAGGGACCTGAGCAACCTGCTCGGGGTAGGAGCGAGGAAGAGGCAGCTTTGCATCCGGGATGGAGCCGCGCCAAGGAACTGCAGGTGTTTCTTCCCCGTCTGGCTGGGCTGCCACTCTCCATGGAGATGAGCCACAAGGTTGCCTTGTGGGAGCAGTAAGGGCTTGGAATATGGAATCACAAGAGGATCTCTTTGAAAAGGCACTAGGAAGAAGCATATAGTTGTAGGTTAACAAGGTTTATCTCCTGTTTCCAAATACTGAACGGGCCAAAAACTGTACAGTTTGGGGCTTTTAGAAAAAAAAATGCTGCAGAGTTATATATATATTTTTTTTAACAGCAAAAGCATAAAAAGAAAAGTAAAGCTATTTTCAAATTATTAAAATGCTGAACATGTATACAGCAAAATTATATTAAAAACAGCAGCAGACAAAGTCCATCCCATCACCACTGGCAAGGGACATGGAAAATGTTTATAAGGTTAACTATAAAACAATTTTACAACCAAAATATGAACAGGCCAATTCAAGTATATATATATACAGAATATATTAAAATCATATAAATTATATATTGATACAAAGGGCACAAATATAGCAAAAAGCTATAGTTGATTAAACAGAACTGAGCTTGAATGATCAATTTTCATCTAGAGATGTTATAGATTTCTTCCAAATACTTTTTTTTAAACCTGGATAGATTGATACCTCAGATACCAAGAGCACAGAAAGCATAAGGAAAAAAAAAACCCCACAAATCAAAGAGTTATCACCCTGCATGAAATGAGCCTAACAGTGGGCAGGGTACACCTCATATGAAATTCTGATTTAATTATTTCCATAGTAAACATTTATCAGCTCTCTTAAAAAGTCACGAATTTCAAGTGATCCACTTCAGATGTACCACCCTGGTGCATATATTTGATTACATTTGAATGTTGTTTGATTTGCAAACATTTGGGGGGAAAAAAAGAGATACAAACACAACTCAATCTGCAAAAGAAAAGGTGACAGATGGCAGCAAGTTGAAAACTGAACAAAAACGCTCAGCTGAACTGGAAATGATGCTCTCCCTTCGAGTGAAAATGCTTTAAAGTGAGCTTAAAAAAATAACTTATTTTAAATTGCTTTTTTATTTCAAAGCGTAACAGCAAATAACCGCAATGCACTGAAGCTCTCGAGAATCCAACCAGTCCCAGCCGTGGGCTTATATTTAAACACAGACTAAGTGCTTTCCTGAATTCAGGTTTATGTAAATGAATTCTCTATCTCTAAACCTCGTGTCGTGCTGTGGCCCCACCCCTTCATCACAGGGGTGATGGGGTTCTCTGGGTGCCCAGAAAAGCTGTGGCTGCCCCTGGATCCCTGGAAGTGTCCAAGGCCAGGTTGGATGGGGCTTGGAGCAGCCTGGGATAGTGGAAGGTGTCCCTGCCCATGGCAGGGGGGTGGAACTGGATGAGTTTTAAGGTCCCATCCAACCCAAACCACTCTGGGATTCTGTGGCCTCCACTCACCCACAGGTCCTGGGTAAGGAGCAGTGAGGGTGAGCAAAGTGAGGCAGAAATGAAAAGGCCAAACTGCACAAACACAGAACATCGGCTTAAACCCCAGAGCTAAGCATGGAAAAGAGTAAAGTGGTTTCACCAGATGCAGGTTAAATGGAAAAAAATAAAAAAAAGAAAATAATCAGCCATCTCCCATACCTAATAGCCAGTGGATATCTATTACACTGACAGGAAATCAATGCAAACAGGATTTCCTCAGTTTCAAGTAATCTTTGATGCCTTTTTGGCCAGCTGTGTTATACCATAGTAGATATTTTAATAGCTTTTATCCTCTGCACTTTAGGCAGCTGAGTTTTCTCTTACATATCCAATTATCTCTAGTGAACATTCACCTATGGTTGTCCACACATTCTGTATTTGCTCCTTGAGAAACTATTCAAGTTAAATTATATTGAAAATTAAAGACAGTTACATTCCGTATGTTCCTTCTAGATTTGAAAAATAGGTTTTAAAGGCTTGTCAAAGTTTAGAAGAAAAAACCTTTCCATTAAAAAATCTTAGCTTAAAAAAATCATTTAAGACACCTTTTTCTGATCCAGGGTACTAATAAAAAGATTACAAATATACTACAATTTGACCAAGAAGACTCCATGAATATGCTGCTTTTGAGCATGCAACACCACTGATATCTGTCAAGTTCCAGGTATCAATGTATCCCAACTCCACCACAGTCCCTCCATTTCCACGTCGCTCCCCCATCCCCACCCTACCACCCCTATTAATAATAACATTATAAAAAAAGGTAAAATCTATAGAGTTAGTGGCAAAAATCTTTCACAGTAAACCGTTAAAGAAAACTTTTTATTGTGGTCGTTGCAAAGGGATTTCTCAGTCGATGGGGCCCTGAAAGATGAGCTTGACGCAGTTGTGCTCCCCGGAGAGCTGCGTGGCGCAGAACGGGCAGGCGGCGTGGAACGCGTGAGTCCCGTGAGGCAGCGGGATCTGGGACCAGTATTTGGCAGATTTCTCGGAGCACACGTGTCCACAGGGGGTGAAAGCGTGGGTGGGGGGCCCGGCGTCCACGTAAAACCCGGCCTCGCAGCCCAGCCACAGAGGCACGTAGGGGCCAACGGTTCTGCACATGGGGCACTCGCGCTCGTTGGCTTCCGTGTCGCTGCGGTGGCCCCAGTTGTGGTAGCCGTGCACGTGGCCGCAGCTGAGGTAGGCCCAAGGCTGCTTCTCCTCCACCACGTCCTTGCGGTTGATGCTGGGGAAGGCCAAGGTGTTCAAGCCCACGGGGCACTGGGGCCGGGCAGCGTTGATCTCCTGCCGCAGGGCCTCGATGTGTTTCTGCGTCGGGGTGTGCAGGAGCCCGTCGGCCGTTCTCCAGAGCAGCGTGGCCCCGCACAGGTCGATCAGGGAGCCGTCCTGCAGGACGTTGGTCTCGTTTTCTACCTGGTGGCAGGACACAAGGGGAGGTTGTTTAGCCTGAGAGCTTTTACAGACAACCAGGTCAGTTCTGCGGGCTCGTAATCCTTCTCAGCATTACCATCCTTGGATGCTACTTAATTTTGGCTTATTGCTGTCCTGAATCCACCTCACCTCCTAACCTATATCTGGGATTATAATGAGCGCCAACCAGTCTCTTATTCTGTGCTTGTACAGGGGATTTGCATTTCCAGTTGCAATACAAATTATTATACACACTCTCCGGGCCCCTGAGCATGCACTTTTTTCCCCAGTATCGATTCTCTGTGTGCCTTTGTCGTATTTCAGTAAGTCCTGACAGACCAAAGAAAAGATGTGCCATTCCCTAAGGGCTGCATTAGCAGATTCTCTCCTGGAATTCTTTGCCCACACAGACTGACAGAAGCTGCTCACACAGTAAAAAAAACCAAAACACCTTTTTGGGCTAAAAACTGCTACTCAGGACAGGCCAGCTGGTTCTGCCTTTCAGATACCATTTTCTCTGGGGTTGTGGCAGGGGTCAAGCATTTTGCAGAAGCATGAGCCCCCAGTGTGCCTCAGCAGCACAGGAACCTGCATGGTTTATCACTGCAGCAGACTGAATTACCAGCTGAATTTCTCAGGTGACAAATTCTGCAACTGAAGCCACACAGGCTCAGCTTGTGAACAATTACCCACCCTACTCATTAGGCTTTTTATTTAATGAGGTATTCCAAGCAAACACAGCCCCAGTGTGCACTGCCTAAAGGCTTCTCTCTGATTAAAAGCGGGTACTTAAAATATTTTCAAGGGATTATGCCAAACACACATTGTACTTGGCTGAAATATTCTTTATTTTAATGTCACAAACATATAAGTAACCCGTGCTTTTGCCATCAGTTCATTAATGATGAATATATATTAAAAAGGTTCTTTATAAAATTAAAGAGAAAAACAGACCTTACTGCCTGGCTTTATACACATAAAGATTGCAGAAAATACCACTAATGCAGAACAAATAGTCAAATACAAACAAATACACTAAGTAGGTCACATGAAATCATCACATCTGCCTAAGAATACTATGAATGACAACCAATTTGGCATTTACATTTTAATCCAGTTAAAATGCACAGATTAACTGTGGATCATCCTTGCACAAAACACCTCAGTGGTACAATACAGACTACAGATAAGAGGTCACCAGTGCAAAGTAATTCCAGCAGAAAAATTTAGTGGTTCAAGCAGAGATGAGAGAAGCCTTGATCTGATGCTCTTTTCAGATAATTCCTTCCCAAACAGCCAAGCAAAAAGCTCCCTCATATGCAACGTGTTCAATTCATTATACAGCATGCATTTGGTTTTATGAACCCAATCAACGAACACTGATCACATCAATACCAGTGTGCCATGCAATTTTATTTAAATGAGAACTCAGCTCGTTTTGCATGCAGGGAGGGGGGATTCATTTGTTTTGCTGTGCCTCTCTTTAGCAGCACTAAAAAGGTGTTTTGCTAACCACGTACAAAGGCTGCAATTGCCACATCATCTGTCCAGGTCCCCAGGCGACGTTTGCCTGCCACCATCAGTGTGACAAAGCAATTTATGTCCTGCAGGGTGTCTGCTGAAAGCAGAACAGCCCAACTCCATTCCCCTAGCTCTTTCAGCAGTCAGTTTTCTGCAAAGCCAATGGCAGAGTTGAAAAGTCAGTTCATGAAACTTCTCTCCTGGTTTTATGTGTCTCAGCTCTCTGGCAGCTGAAATCTCTCACTTCTGGGAAAGGCAAAGCCCATCCTGCCTCACAGGAGAAAACAGGAATATACTTCCAGGGTTTCTCTTATCTTCCCAGTGGCAGGCAAATCAAACAGAAGCTGCCTTACCCAAACTGCTTTTGCACAAAAGTGGACTCTTCAGGCAGTACTGCAAAAGACAGCTCCCCATGCAGCAACTTCCAGACATCCCCATTTCCCAGGAGAACATTTCAGAGCTGGAGATTCCAGAGCAGAGTTTATTTAGCTTTCACATTCTGTGCTATTTCAGCTGGAGAAGTGGCATTAGCAGAAAGTTTTGAGTGTTCTCCCAGACAATCAGTAACAGCACAGCACTGCAAAATCTGCTGTCACACACTGGATGCTTGCAGTGCCCACCATACTCAGGGACAGGCACCCTGTAACTGTAACCATTCAAAGCCAGGAAAAGAAGCATCCCTTGATGAATTTTAGTTCCTTCCACTTACCAGTTTGCCCCTCTGCTGAGCAGACCTGGTCTCCCGGAGCGTGTACACATCCCCACAGACAGAGATCTCCCGCCACACTCCGGGCTTGGATTCCTCCGTGAAGCCTCCTTTGGGATGCATGACCAGCACCCCGTTGGTTGTCAATCCATCCATGTGGCCATCGGGGTTTTTCCACTTGGCTGCTTTTTCCTATGTGTGACAGTCACAATGACTATCAGAAACACATCAAATCAACCTAAAGAAAATCCACTAACAGTTACTAAAGTGCAGCTTTGTTGTTAAAGACAATTATGACCACGAGTCTCTGCTGGTGATAACTCAGGCACATAAAAGTGCAGTTTCTACTCAATATTGCAGCTGGTGCATCGAGTAACAAAAGCCTAATGGCACTACAAGTTATCAACCAGTAAGAGGAGATTTGGGGGCTTGAAAATAACAGAATAGAAACCAGAGCTTGCCCGTAACATCATTATTAGCAGTACTTACACCAAGAAATATATTTTTAGACGAGTCAAATCCAGCTGCAAAGATCCTGGCTGTGTATGGTGGGCTCCTGTCACAAACAATCCTGCAGGCAAATCGGGAGATGGTGCTCTGGGTAATCTGAGTTTCATCATTATTTTGACTTCCTGAAATAGTATCTGTTACTACAAAGTCTATGGGGCTTTCTGTTGATCTCCCAACCTGCAAAGAGATTAAGACAATGGTATAACTAGAAACAGCCACAGAAAAAAGAAGCACTGAGGACACAGTTTTGCCAGGTTAATATTGATGACATCAGTAAACTACTGCCTGCTGAATTTTTGGATGGTGAGATCCAACCAGAAACTAACCTGTAATTCTGCATTTGTCCTAGGCAGAAATACATCACGGATGTGGAATGACAAATTTTCACTTGTCACAAGTGATGTTCATGCTTGCTTGAAATAAATCAACACAGCTGATTTGTTTGGTAGGAGTATTGTCACCAAAAAAAGTATTATCACCTTGATACTTCCTCATCCAACCACAGCAAATTACTTGCCCCTACATTCTGTCAGTTAAGAAAACACTAGCTTGGATTAATGAGTTTTATTCACATTTTCCAGTCCCAAATTAATTTGCCATGAAAATAAAGGACTTTTTTTAGACTCTGTTATTTTGATATGTCATAACAAAGAGCTACCCACCTTCATGTTTTCAGGATTTGTAGTCCCAGAAAGAAGAGTTTTCAGGAAAAACCCACCATACGATTAAAGTCATTTCTAATCATGCACATTTGTGACTAACAGAACTAAAAAACTCTCTTCAGCAGAAATTAAACACACTTGATCAGTAGACAGGAATGTTTTTCTATCTTTCTATAGATAAGTTTTAACTCTAAATCTGGAAACATCCAGAACAGAAAACTTCATGACTACATGGATGGAGGGATCTGCCTGCCAGCCTGATGCCCTTTCCTGGTCTGAAAATCCCGAGTCAAACACAGTTAGAAGGGAAAAAGGGATTTTACCTTGGGATTTATTTTAAGGATCCTCAGGTGCACCACGGCCAGGTCGAATGCACCTCCCTGCACCCCGCAGTGCCCACCCACAATAGATCTGGGATCACACTGTAGGTGTCACTAATTAGCCCATCTATCAAAGATTCCCCAATGAGAGGCTCCAGTGAGCCCCCTCCCCAAGGAACCTTCCCCTGGCTGGTTCTGTCTCAGGTTCCAAAATGTGTTCTGGAGAGGCCCTTGGGCTCTGGGCACACTGATCCCTCACTGCGAAGCTTCTGAAATGTTCAGTGTCCCAGCCTGACAAACAAGTCCCAGAATGTGGGCAAAAAGCAGCAAGAATACAGAAGTTGCAGAATGGTATAACAGGGATATAAAAGAAAAGGCAACAAATCATCCTGGCATCAAGACAGACAGTGAGGCTTCATCAATATTTCTCCAGGCAAATTAGTATTACACCAACTTTGAGCATAACTGGGAAAGTGGAGCTGAGGAACAAGAAATGGAACAGAATATTAATTTTACAGACACCTTGTGATCAAACAGAATTAGGAATACTCTTCGCATGAAACTACTTTGGTATGAGGTATCTACATTTATACAAAATAACCTCACTAAACACGATCTCATTGTCCCCCAAGAAGTTCCATTCTGCTCAGATCTTGCTCTTAAAAGTCAGCTATGGGGAGCTATGTATGGTTCCATCATTAACAAGCACCTCTGCAAACTACATCTGCTTTAAAGAAACATTGTTCAAGAGTCAAGGAAATCAGTATTACCAACACCTAACCCATGTCACAACAGAATTAACAGAAATAGTACAGGGATCTCTCCTGTACTTCTCTCCTGCTTCAAGTTCTATTTTGCAGGGCTATACTCTAACACATATCAAAATTCATGTCTTCAACGACACATCCAGTTACTGTCTCCATATCACAGGGCTCAGCAAAATGGGATGAGCTCTCTGCAGAGGAAACACTCAACAAGGCCTAATCAAAAGTGGGCATTTCAATTTCTCACAGAAAGTGTCTACTAGAATACTCAGAAGACAGAGTTTCGAAACTATTTAATATGGGATACTTCTGATTTATGCAACTTGACAACTTGAAGCTAAATGTTATAAAGCAATGTTCTTCTTCCTTTTACAGTATTATTTCTAACAGGTTTCTCTTTCCTATCCAAAGCAATTCCTGCTAAGAGTCAGCACTGAGCAGCAGCAGGAACCTCATGAATAACTTCTGACTAGTCTCTATCTGTATGTGGAGTCTCTTAAAGGATAATCAATAACAAATATGAAATTAATTTGTTCATAACAAGTTTCTGCCTCTCGCAGTCTCTGAAATAAATCATTCTCTCAAAGCTTTTAGATGCAATTAGAGAAAAACCTGCCTCATTTTTCCTTAAAGGATGACAAAGGACACAGTTGTGTGCTCCCAGTCTTTCTTATACCACACCAATCATTCACCATGAAATCCAAGTATGTTTGGATATAACCATTAAGATCTATAAACAATGCTTCTTATGTGGTTTTTTTTAATCTATGGAATTATATGTAATGTTTTATATAAACACTTAAGTACATATCTCATTTGTGTCTATGCAAAATCAAGTACTTAAAGTATTTTATTTTCTTCCCTTTTCCTGTTGAGAAAGCCTTCTAGAGGATCAGTCTCACGCATTGTGCTACTTTTCAGCATTGGAATTTATGTGAACAAGTGGCCTTCAAAATCTGGCAATTTCTCAACTCTGTATTAAATCAAGAATTTGGGTTTGAGATTACCTGAAAAGCAAGTTCCTAAAGAATAAATGAAAAACTTGACACTATCAACATCCCCCCTCCAAAACTTTTAACTCATCTGCTGTTGCAGTCAGACTACAATCACTACAGACTGAGTTCCATTATACAGAGCTGCTCTTTCCACACTTCCTTACTCATTTTTCTCCCATTTTTCTACACTGCACAGAAGAGTTTCTTCTTTCAAGCAATTTCAGGCTGTATTTTGGGACCTTTCTTGTTAACAGTGTCATACAATTCCCTTAAGTTACTTCCAACGAGAGCCCATGAATCTCCCAGGTGCTGCAGAAGGCAGCGAGTGCTGTGTGCTCTGCAGGGGATGGTTAAAGGCTGCATGAGAGGCAGGCAGGCAGTCCCTGGGTTTCTTGGTGTCTGCTCCTGACACAAGGCAAAACCTGCCAGCACAGAATTTAACAGCTGCACATTCCTGGGCTTCAAGAGAATTTCACTCTGATGAGAGCGAAAATTGGACTCTGCATCTTCTGAAGGGCTGTTCTTCAGAAAAAAAAAAAAATCAATGCTTTGTATTGAATGTACTTGTTCTTGTGTAAACTTGTAGTTATGTAGGGTAGGAGCTACACAGTTGGGTTCTCTGTCATGCAATGAACAGGTATAATCAGCTCATTCTCACCCCATCAAACCATGAAGGAACAGGTTCAACTTTAGCTAATGCATCATCAACAGAATGGTTAAACTCTGAAGAAAATCTTGATTTACAGCAGCTCACGGATGCTGGAGCATAGAGAGTCTGGGAGATGCCAGAGGAGCACATTTGTATTTTCTTTTTGTAATTAAGTGAAGAAATCTGACCTGGATGTCACTAATACAAAGGTGTACAGCAGCATTTGCACACAGATTTCATTATATAATTACATTTAAAAAAACTCCAAGCAACAGAGCAGAACAACAGCTCAGGAAGCACAGTGGGAATAAAGAACAAAAAGCCAAGTGATTTGCCCACGATAATACATGTTAACAGCAGTCAAAGTGGGCTCTCAAGGCTCAAGATAATCCTGTGCTCCAGGAATTATCCTTCCCTTTTCAACTTCCACATCCTACACAAGCCAGGAACACACATTTGAAAAGAAAACAACAAACTCCAAGGACTGTCTGTCCAAGTGATGCTTGGCCAACAATGAAACTCTATTCTGCAGACCAAGAGACATGAAATTTGTCACCATGTACCACAGGGCTGCACTAAACATCCTCAAGTAACTTTTCTCCAACAGATTCATGAGAACAGTTAAAATCTAATGGCTCATAAAAAGAATGGAAACCTCTTCAACTGCTCTGGCATTGCTTCAGTGGGGAATTATTGCCTACCAGACCACTCCTGTTTCCATTCTCCCCAGCCATCAGCCCCTGAAGGCCAAGGCATGGAATGCAAGCCTCAGGAAGCAGCCAGAGAGCAGAAACCTGAACCAGGACACAGGGCTTGGAGGTCACACTGAGATCAAGTCACAGCAGGTCCCCGTCCCCCTACACATCCCAAGGCTGAAATGGTGATTTCATCCCAAGGGATGAAATGGTGTCTCATCCCTCCCAATAAAAGCTGTACCCACCACCAGGACATTGTGCAATAGCTGTCTATGCAATATGCACAGAAAAGTAGCTGTTCTGCAACTCTATTTATTTCTTACTGTACTAAAGAAAGGGGGGAAAAAATCCAGCTTTCAAAAATGGCTTTTCAAAATTTATATACAGGAAAAGATTTCACTGGAGCTACTCAAGAGCTAAACAAGTATCACACAGTAACCCTAATGGATGGGTTACATTTTTCTTTTACTAGTCGACAGAAAAACCTATTTCAGTTCACTCTGTCTGCTCAATCCTTCATTCTGCAGCAAATGAACAAGACTGGGTTTTAATCAATTCCTATTTGGACCTAATAGTTTCAGCCACACTGGGAAAATTTAATATAGAGCAAAACACAGAAGGAAAGAGAAGCAACGACATCTCCAAAGAGCTATTTCCTCCTCTGTCAACAGCACTCAGCTGCTGACCCCTCTAGATATGAAAGGCTGAATGAGGAGGGATAACAATTCCTGGTGAGATGCTCTAATTAGAGGTCAAAGATAACACAGACCTGATCACTCTAGAATGAAAAAGGTTGTTTGGCACGTTTGGCTTCCCCAAGTTTGAAGTCTAGGTTTGCACAGGATTTTTGTTCTCTCTTATTATACATTAAAATAACCACGGCACAAGAGAATCACTCAGTTTAGCAGAATGTTAAATGATGCAGAAAAAAATCACAAATGCATACAGGGGACAGTGAGCACGTGTTGGACAACAGATGGGAGCTTAGAGAAACTCAGCCCAGTCCCCTACACCACCTGAGAGATTTGCACACCCCTCAGGAACAGTTCATCACTTATCACTGCTTTGTCTCCCCTATTGCACAGCTCCCACACTCACCCCCCACCTTCACCTTCCTCCTTCCCCATCCCATGTCCTACTCCTTCCACTTCCTTTTTACTCCAGAGACTTGATTAACTGGAGGGTGTTGGGTGTAATTCTGTGCTCATTCATGAATCCAAGGAGAGCATACATTTCTCTCCAGTACAGTTTGTTTTTGGAGAAAAGGCAGAGCACAGTTAAAGGAGTAAGTCAGTAAGAATATTTACAGATGCTGGTGTAGGTTTGAGAAGAGGAGCATAATGCAAAATTTCAAAGTGCTCCCACATTAATGCAGCTGGGTTAGACCATGGAAATCCCACAGGTCACAGAGAATACCCAGAGGACAGTGCAGAACTGAGGTTCCATATGTTGCTTTCAAAAAACAATCCAAGTATTTTAGAGCCTTACCTGAAACATGTCGGTATCTTTATCATGAATATATTCCACTATAACTGTCTGGCTTCTGGATAATGTGAAAGAGATACTGTGGTGACCTTTCGAGCTGATTGCCTAGTGAATAAAAAAAAAAAGATGTCTATTACACACAAAAATATTGTAATCAAGTTCATTTTGCTACATAAACACTTTTGCTATGATCAGGAAAAGCAGTGTATCGTACCGTGTTATTACAAGGTTGGGTAAACACATACAATAGGATTTTTCTTGTTTGTTTTTCATGGAAACCCCCAAGCTGTACTTGTTTGTTTCTAGTTCAGAAGTATCCAATACAAATCATTTTTACAGTTCAGACTCCAAACACCTTTTTTTCTCTGAAATTATATTTAGTTCCTAACCCTTGTACCAACTTGTACCCCAGCAAAGACTTGGAGTTGAGGGAGTTTTGGATTGTTTGGTTTTTTTTAATAAAAACAAGTGAGCAATAGAACTGATTTCCAGTTAAAAGGCAGGATCTCAGGGATATCATTACTGTTAGGTAAATTTCTGGTTATATCAGAAAGAGCCCAGCAATTTCATATAACTGTGATAAAACCCAAACACTTTCAGTGTGGTTTTCCTTATTAAAGGGTACTTTTTACTACAAAGCAGACTGGTGTCTATAGATATGGATTTAGCATCAAAGACTAAATGGTATTTCAATTTTTAAAACAAGACAAGAAGAGAGCACCTCCTGTTTTCTGCTTTATCTTACCAAGACTGAGGGAAATGAGCTGAGAAACAGAATCTATTGGCTAACAGGGAAATAGATTTAAATACAAAGGTCCACATAACCACACACAATTCTGGAAGGTAATGACTGTTACTGCTCAGAAAACACTCTGCAGACACTTCAGCAATGAATTAATAGGTTAATTAAGGCTTCCTCCAGTTTTCAGCTAAGAGGATAATTTTCTCCAAGAGGTTCTCTCACTTGCTCCATTCCTTCATTCTGCTTTTCACCTAAAGAACTCACAGATAGGGATGATTAAACTAAACAACTAAATATATTCTACTCATCTGCCTGCCATCTCTCACAAAAGCCTAAATTATGCCAAAGCTACATCAATTATTGAACAAATCATTAAAAATCCTTCTGAATGCTGGAGGTATTAAAAACATCTGCGTGCATACTAAAATCCTACTAAGGGTTAGCAAGAGTATTTGACACAGAATTATGGAAAACACATCATGGAAGAATAGTTTTTTGCAAACCTCATGCATTTACAACACCAGAGACTGCTTTTACAAGATGCCTCTTACTTAGTGCTTGGTCTAGTGGAAAATGTCCTTGCCAATGGCAGAGGGGTGGAACTGCATCATCTTTAAGGTCCCTTCCCACCAAACCATTCCAGGATTAGGCAAGAGGGCCTTTCCCATTATTTCTTTGCTTCAATAAAGCCTTTAACTAAACTTGAAGACAAAGTCTAGGAGTTGTAACAACTGCAAAGTGATATAAACACTCTTGGTAATCAGAAATAGACAGATTCTGATTTTCCCAGATTATTTAGAGTGTTTTGTAGTAACCACTACAGTGGCACACAACATGTTGCAAGAACAAATGGCACCAAGATGCAGCTTGGATGAAGTCACTAACACTCTGTGACCAGCCAGGACACTGAGCTGTGGTCTCAAAAGTTTTTCCTCTGTCCTGTTTGATAACTAAGAAAGGGGTCTCATACCCCAGGCAGGTCTCAGGTGCTTCTAGGATATAAAAGAAATAAAGTGATAATCAGCAGACTCGTAGACCTTAAGTTTTAAACTTAACACAGCAATAATCAGTCCATATTCCTATCATCAGATATCATCACTTCCATCATCAGAAAGCAGGAGCTTGCACACACAAGAGTTCCCTCATTTCCACAAAACTCTGCTGCAGCTGGAATACAACAAAGGACAGACTTTTAAGGTGACAGTCCTGACTGCAGCTCCAGCCACTGTGTGCAGCACAGGCCACCAGCACCCAGGCAAAGCTCCCAGGCAGGGATGTGTGCCCCAAGCTCGTGCTCTTGTCAAGACAAGCTTCTGGATCACACAAAAGCCTTGGTGAGAACCCAAACTGAAAGTTTTAAGGTCTGCCGGAAAAAACACAGAGGGAAACACGAGGACTTCCTAAATTACTGAGTAAGGTCGTGCCCTACGCCTACAGAGCTCAGGGCTTAGATATATTAATAATACTGACCAGGGTCAGTGTGTCCTCTCAAATTCCAGGGTAGGACATAATCTTCTTTTCTGTGTGTGCTCCTTTCCCCTCCCAACTTTTCTTTCCCATTTACTTCCCCTCCTCTTTGTTTTCCATTATTTATACCCGGTTATTTTCAGGGAAAAAATGCTACATTTAATTTCCTGGAATTGTGTAAACATCTTTGGAAAAAGCCAAGAACATTATGAGAAATGTTTCAACTCGTGTGCTTTCACAGCCTGCTCAGCACCAACAGTGGCTCCAATTCAAAGACACTTTACAGGCATTTTAAGTGTAGGTCTCAAAGCAATTGGCCACTTCCAAGTTAAAAAAAAAATTAAAAAAAAAAGACAAGTAACAGTATTTTAGGAACTACACAGAACAGTGGAAGTTAAAACTCCAAATAAAACACTATTGTGAGTGGAATGCAGACATAGGCAAAATCATGAAGGATTTTGACTGCCTGAGGAGACAAAGAAGCACACTGCTACAAGTCCCAAAGAGTCTGGAGACTGAGTGCACAAATCTGGTTTGTTGCAACCAAAACAATGAGTTTTGCCTTTTTACTGCCTTTAGCATTCAAATTTCCTGACTGTTTTTTCTGTCAGCAGGATTCCCCCCTCAAAAACCCTTGATGCTGTCACATAATTGCCCTGGTGTAGCAACTAAAGTCATAAGAAAAGCCCTGACTCCCACAGGAATTACAGCAGCTTCACAAGTTCTAGCAGATAAATTCAGAGTTTCAGGCTGGACAACACCATATTCCCATTCCAGGCAGGAAACAGGACAAGGAAGAGCAAGAACCTGGCACTAAACTTTACCTTTGTCTCTTCACCTCCTCCTGAAGGCTGCCAAGATCCACCAGAGCAATACTGGGTATTTTCAAAGCTTTTTCTTGGAATCCACCAAGCTTCTGAGTGAGTGGAATTCTAGAAGCAATTTGGTTTTAAAACATCTTTAAGATCATCAAATCCCACCATAAATCCCAGGGTTGTGGTTTCACCTGAGTGGTCATGGAAGAGAAATCTTCCTTCAGGCACTTCCAACATTCTGGCCTCCTTTACTCTTCCCTGAGCTTACTTTGAGCAGTTTGTTCCTATTTTTCAAGTTCTTAGAAGTTTAATGAAAATTATCAATTCAATAGGGAAAAAAACCAAAACAAACCACTCTGAATTAGTTTCCAACAGATTCAAATGTTGGAAAAACCTCACTAACATCCATAGCCTGAGCTTACCATGCCAATCCAAACCATGTGGCTCCAGGCTGACCACAGCACATCCCACTTCTTGCCCAGCAGGAATGTTGGTGGGGAGATGGAGGCTGGCTGAATTCAGCTGCCTGCACAAAAGTTGGTTTTATACATTTGATTGTCTCGAGCTGCTGAATTCGAGGAACTCCCTTTGGAGGAAACAGAGAGCAAAGTGCAGATGAACTGACACAAACCCTGTGGAGGAATAGGGGGAACAAACAGCAGCAAGAAATTTTTTCCAGAATAATTCCACCACTAACGACTGTTCACAGCGGGGCTGAGGGATTTTTAAAAGTCCAAATGCCAAACAAAAGCAGTAAGGGAACCCTGAGGTGCCATATTCTGCATGGCATGAAGGGACAGATTGCCCCAGCACCTTTCCAAGACAAGGTTTGTGTTTGCACAGCAACCCTTCCATCTCCAGGGCGTCTTCCAGATGGAGGCTCCAAGCCTCACTGTATATCGAGCCTGCTCTTAAGGTGAGCAGGAAGATCTATCCCCATTGCCCAAGGCAAACCCCATAGCTCCCTCTACTGCCTACACATTTGTATTCTGGTGATTTTGGGTCAAAACTGCCCAATTTTAACAGACTGAAGGGAGAAGGCCCATGACCTCACCCCCACAATAACACAGCCCAAGCAAATATTCTTTTTAAAAATTATTTTTCACTTCTCAACTTTGCTAGTAGCTCAAGTTTCCAGTAATATCCTTCCTCCTGGCTGGAATTACACTTGGCCTTGGTTTTTCCCCTGCCTCCTTACACACACTTTTTCATTCTTGCTCCTTTCCCTCCGTTTGGAGAACAAAACCTCGTTCCAGCACTTTGCCCTCACAATCAAAGCAGCAGCTAAAGGCTATGACTTACAAATCTGTCAGGTCTCAGAGAAGCCAAGATCAAATAGAGATCAAACAGAGTCTGCTTTCCCAGCAGCAACACTGCAACTCTGCCAGCCCCTGGAATATCTCAGTCCAGCTGAATTCTCTGCTCTCCACTCACTCCCCTGGAAAGGTAGATGCTATCGGTTTTATCATCATTTCAAGAAGTGAGAAAATAGAACTCCCTCACCCCACATAAAATCACCTTGTAGATAAAGGGAATAAGACTATATAAGGGTTATTTTTAAAGCCAGCATTTCTTAGTGCTCTGCTTTTTTAGCAAGGATATAGAAAAAGGAGGGAAAAAACCTAAAACTTAACAAATCTTCAACAGATTATCCCCAAGAGCAGAAACGGCACTTTAGTCGGAATTTCCACCTTTTTCTCCTACACTGAATTTACATCTGCCCTCAGCCAGATGTTCCCTATCTAGGATCACTTCCCAGTGTGCCACAGCAAACCCCTGCACACTGACAGTGCTGCTCGTTCCCCTCAGTCACCTCCAGCCCCAGAGTTCAAGAACAGGTCAGGAGCTCACGGCATGATTACATCAACTTAACGCTATTAAGTCAAACCTTCCGTGTCAGGAGCGTGTCAATGAACTACACAAGCAGATCCCAAAATTCTCAGAGCCTTTAGGCTGCTGCTTGCAAAACTTGCAGGGAATAAGTCTAATCCACTTCTAGAAACAGAGATTTTATTGCTTCCTCCTGGCTTGCAAACCATGTTTCCAAGGAATGAAAAAAAAAAACCTCTGCATTTGGAAATTTAAAATTAACCATTCCCTTGTGCCAGGTGAGCTCCTCAAAGATGGCAAGAGGGACTAAACGTTATTACGGTCACCAACTCTTGTGCACTATAGCAGAAATAAAAGCTAAAATCCATTAAGAAAGAGGCAGATGTCTCACAGGAAGGGCTGCTTCATCAGAATAGGAGTTTTAGTTTAGTTAATTAGGTTGGATTAGGACAATAAAATGATTTATGGGAACACTTTAGTTTTCTTTGTTGGTAGTCAAGCTGACCGACACCACGGTGACGTGTTTAAAATTAATGACAGCAGAGCCTTCATGAGTTAAATGCTTTCGGACTTGGCTGCCAGCCTTCCATTGCTTTTATAAAAAGAGAGAACACAAGAAACACTCAGGGATGTCAGACAAAAGATCTTGCAACTTAAAAGGAAGCTTTAGCCAGCAAGGAAGGAAGCCTTCAAAAGCAAAGAACACATCCCATTTCCACTGGATTTTTGGACAGACCAACTGCCAGGGCCAGCAGACCGAGTTATCATAAGAAAACGTAACAAAAGCTCATGAGCTGAGCCACTGATATTTTACCCACATCAGAAAAGTGTCCACTTGGGTAGTTTCCCAGCAAATTAAGAAAGATGCCAATTCATATAACATTAGCTAAAGACTGTTTGCAATGTCACTCTGTCTCAAACCTAACAGTAATCACCCAGAATTACTGCTTCTCTAACACTGCATTTCAATAAATTCACACTGACCTCTGCCTACTGATACAGCTATTATAAATATACTGCAATTTTCCTATAGCCTTCTGCAAAGAAAGACACATCATTATGAAAACCTTATGGGTTTCATGTGCCTCTAGGAGAGACTGAAATATCTGTACCAACCAGAATCACTGGCCCAGCTCTTTTAACTCTGCATCTGCTTCCTGCAGATCCATCAGCTCCATACAAGCCCATTCTTCCAGGTTCTTCCCTTTCTTTATAAACATTAAAACTGCAACAACATCTCTGCAGTCATTTTTGAAATACCAATGTTAACACCTTGTCTGTCTCTAATACTTCAGCTGCCAATATTCTCTGGACAAATAAATGAGTGTTAGGAAACGGCCAAAAAAAAGACCAAGAGCCAGTAACTGCACGTAGGGAAAGAAATGTGCCACCATAAAGAAATTAAATTCTGTCACTTTGAAATGCCCTACATGTGGCACTGTCTGCAATCCCTGTCACAATGAACGAGTTGAAGCATGCCACCCACCCCACCTCAATTTACTGAATGCACATCAGCCCATAAAACTCACAGCACATGGGCTCAGTGACTACACAAAGTCAGCACAGTGTGGTTTATTTACACTTCACATTTTTACAGCTTTTGGAGCACTCCCAGGTTTGTTCTGTGCACCCTTTCCTGCTGAGGTTGGAGGGGGCAGAAGGGACAGCACATTTGTCTCGAGCACACATCAAAGCCATCTGCTCCAAGTGCACATAGGGGGTTGTGTGCTGCCACTAGAGCAGTTCACCATTTATCAACTCAACAGGCAGATGTTAAACCATTTTCTCCATTTGCTGAATCTGTGTTGTTTTAGACAACCAGCCAATGCCACACACAGCACTCTCTCTAGAGAGGCAGCATCAAAACGTGCCATTCCCTGATTCTCTGGCTGGGTACTGCAGAAAGGAAGGGGGCAGAAAGGTAAAAGCTCTCCTAGATAAGCTACTGTAAAGCTACATCAGGGCTGATAAGGCACTTGGCTGGACTCTGCTTTTCCAGAGAAGAATGTAGAGTAGGCTACTCCTCAAACAAAAGGGAGTATTCAAAACACCTTCAAAATGCACAGTGGGCATTTGTGAAATTGCACAGATTGAAGTTAGGGGTCCAAATGATCATTTTTGCAACCACTGACCAGACCAGAGTCCCACCTCATTCCTAGGACTCCTGACTAGTTCTGCAAGCCCAGTTCAAAGTAGACACCAGTTTATACTAACAGGCACCAACTTTATGATGCAAGCTCAGGAGTTGCTTTGTAAATCACCAACTTTTGGTGGTTGTGAACCCACACTTCACAGAACCAACCTATGAATCATTTTCCTCCCAATCTCACCTTTTCACTTTTCTAGCCCTTAAAATCTTTCTTCTCTCCATTTTTTTTTTCTGTCTGTGTTCAGTAACATTATATTACAAGTGATCTTTCATCCATCTTTGAAATTGTCTGTATTTTTCTTCCTATAGTCAGCTTCCTGAATTTCCTCCCCCAGGCAGACCAGAGCCAGAGCCAGCCTAGAGGCATCACACAAAGCTGCAGCAGTGTCAGATACATCAACTACCCAAAGCATAAATCCTCCTTCCCGAAATCCAGAATGCTCCTCTTGCCACATTACTGCCTGCACATTGCTGTGACACTTTCTATCACAGCTGCTCTGGAGCTGCTTGCTGGGAGTCCTGTGTTGAGGACACTTTTCACCTGCTCTGGAGACTCAGGAGACATTTCTGTTTATCACTGTCCAGTGCAGAGTTTCACCTGTTTGACAGGAGTCCTTAAGTGGTGTTGTATCAGACTGTCACGTGCATATTTCTGGAGGGTTTGTGGGTTTTTATACTGGAAGTCAACAATCATTTGCTCATAATTTAAAAAAAGTCCCACTACTTCTCATTTATTCCAGCAGGGATTCTCTTTTCATTGCCTTAACTGCTCACTACAGAGCATATGGGGATGCCCCACTGTATTACAGGTTAGATTTCATATTCCTGTCAATACAGATTACAAACAAACTATTAAGAAAATTTTCTGGACACCAGTGAGATCTTCCCTGCTGTGTGACTTTCTGGAAGGCAAAACTTCTGACCCCAAAACTCCCGGCATTAATTCCCTAAGAGTAAGATTTCTCTGGGAAGACTACAATCCTATAGATTGAAACATCAAGGCATAAACATGATTTTGTCACTGCAGCTGGGTCACATCCCCAAAACTCTTGACACACCCACAAAAATATCAGTAATTAGAGAAGGATGCAACAGTGTTTGTAACTGAACATTCTGGTGCCAGCAGTCTACAATTCATTTATACACATCAGGAACAAAAGCAGCAGATGCCTGGCTACACTCGTGTATTTGGGTATGCCAAGCACACAAAATAGTCACAAATTAGAATCCTTAACTAAAAGCCAGACAAAAAAAAAAAATAGTGATAAAGTCCCCTCAAGGGCTTCTATCAATACACAGCCTGAAAGATTTGTACACTTGGCTCATCAGCAGTGAATGCTTCTGTGAATCAAAGCACCCCTGAGCACCGAGCTGTGCCTGCCTGCCAAATGAGAGCACCAGGAGAAGCTGCAGATCGTTCCACAGCTCCCAGGAACCACAAACTGCATCTGACACAAGTCAGTTTTACATTAAGACAGCCAAAGACTATCCAGACAGTTACCTTAACAGACTTGTTAAGCAGCTGCACAAAACTCTCTCAAGAGGGGGAAAAAAAAGCAAATTCCTCCTGCCAAAAAGCCATTCAGGGCTTCTAGAAAGCAGTTACATTTTACAGAGCCCATCAAGGGACAGAAGATGCTTTCTAGAAATCACATTATAGAATACTGTCCTCATAGAAGGCACTCTTTGACAGAACAAACCCCAAAGCAACCAGGTTGTTTTTTACTGGTCTGGGATTGCTACAGGAACTGCAACAAGACCCTGAAAAATTGACTTTGTAGCAATTTCCTCTGTGGAGACTTTCAATAAAAAAAAGATCCTGTAGAATAGTTCAACTGCTGCTTGAACCAAGTTCGGCAAACTTGACAGTAGCTCTTGGGAAAAATATGTTAAGCCCACCTTTAAACAGAGCATCCTTACTGGAAGAGATTTTGGGGGGCAGAAGGCACAAGACAGGTAAGTCTGTAGGATCTGTCTCCTACAGGGATGAAAGGGATGATCTGACCTCTCAGTACACGAACACAAGTTAATAGCCCACACCTTGAATGTGGAAAAATATCACTTTGGGTTTCTTTAGCCCTACAAGTACCCAGTAAACAACAGCATTTCAAGCCCTTCCAGTTCTCATTTATGCACATTACCAAGCATCTTCCTGTGCAAAGTTCAGAGCTTACTCACATTCCTTACACACAACTCAGTGTATTCAAAAACACACACGCACACTGAACTGTATTTAACCAAGCTACTTAAGTGATTTAAGTCAACAAGATAATACATTAAACAGCAGTCAAAATTAAATCCTGATTTATGTGCTGCATGGGAGTTAAAAAAATCAACTTGCTAACAAGTGGGAAGCAAGGAGCTTTCCTCACCACATGTGCAGTTGCCAAGCTCATTTGAAAACATAAATGACTGTAAAGCCCTCTGGTGTCGTCTCTGAATCTGTGCAGAACTGAAAACAAGGCTGGCCCCGATTCCCAAACCTTTCTAAATTAACCAAGGGAAAGAAAAAAAAGACCATCTCTGCAGCCAGGAGGTGTGATGGTGTGGGAGCAGGTGGGACCCAGTACTGCCTCTCCACCTTGCAAATTGAGAATGACAGTGAGAAAGCAACAAGTACAAAACCCCATTCTCAGTCACTCACCACAACTACAACAAAGTTCTTACAACTAAATTTAGGATTCATTTATCTCAGAATGTTTTGTCCCTTGCTGTTACTTCAGAACTTTTACTGTCTGAGCTACCAGCCAGGTTCACAGAGCACAGACACCACCAGTAATGGGAGGTTCAGCTGAAAACCACAAATTTAACTTCAGCATCTTTGTGTATTTACTGACTTCAGTGTGGAATAAGGGATAGAAGAAAATTTCAGTATCAACAGCACACTGCTGAGCAAAGCAAGCACAAAGGAACTGTCTGAGAGCACTTGAGCCAAAATACAGGTCACGTCTGCCACTAAACAGCTTTGATATCAGTGTGGAGCCGAAGAGAACTTTTATAGGACAGTCCAACACAAACAGTCCCTGCTGTAAATGTGCCACATCCTCAGTCCCCATGCCCAGAGCAGAGGGCTCTACCACATGGTTTATAAAATCATGGAATTGTTTAGTTATATTTCAAACCCCAGGGTGTGAAAGGGTGAGTGCAGGGCAATTAACAGCCAGGAAAATTCAAGTCTGTAGACAGGCATTTCACAGAGCAGCCACATCTGCTTCACTCCCATCAGATAAAGACCACCACAGCCCATTACTATTCTGAGTTGGTAGCAAAATCCCTCCCTTTATAGCTTTGGAATGGAATAAATTTAGCTTACTCTAGATTGTACTGAAGGATATTCTGCAGCACAATTCCCAGTGTTCAGAGAAAGTAATTAGAGGATTAGTCGCCTCTACTGCTCTCTATTCCTGTTATTTTCATTGTGTTCTCAAATCTGAATCTTCGGTCATTTTTCAGTAAGATTGATACAGACAGAGGAGAGGAAGGGAAATTTATTTCCCTAAAATTTAAATCTAACATGCCAGCTTAAAAATTCAAGCCACAAAGATTCGTTTTAAAATTTATGATCCTGGAATTTGGGTTTAGCAGGCTGTACCAGATGCATCCACATCAGGAAGTTACCACTTATCTTTTTTGCAGTTTATTAAAATTTAAAGCAAGCTTTACAGGCAACTTGCTTTCTATTCATATGTAATGTCAGATAAGAGAACAGCTCATCAGAAGCTCTGCACTTCACACAACATGATTTTACCACTGATATGACCTGCTTTGCCCCTCTACCAAACAGGCCGTCTCACACAGAAGTGAGGCAGAACTCCATCCCATATTAACACATTTTTTTCAGATGTACCTTCAGTAGTAAGACTCAAATTATCTGAACACACACATACACACAAAAAAATTATTTTAAAAATATAAAGGTAGAGCACAAGACTAGAGTTGTAGCAGCAAAATTATGGGATATGTCACTATTTCTATGAAAAATACAGAGTAGCACCAGTGGTGAGTGGGATTTGGGTCTTTATAGTGAATGAAACAAACACTGAGAACCAGTATTAAATAATTACACAATGCACTTAGAAGGCCCACAGTGTAAACAAGGCACAGTTTTAATTAGGGTTATAGAATACCCAGTGCTTCCTAGGATAAAGCAGCCCACATTTATGTGGAGAACAGGTTTATGAAATTACATACAGCAAAAAGCACTTAAAGGATATTTTTCTTCCCCCACAGCATGCCCGGGTAGAAGTTCTTTACATAGAAGTTAACTGTGTTTCCCAGTACTAACTGATTTAAACCATGTTTTTAATTTGGTGTCTTAAACTATTTGATTTCTTAAATCAGTTGTTTAAGCCAGGTTTTAACAAGCAGTAAAGTCTTTGCTTGATTTTCCTGTGTTGATTCTTCTCCTGGCAGAGCTTTGAATCCCAGTTTCACACAGTTAAGGGTTTCTAGCACCCAGCACTATCAGGCTGACCATAATAAAGATGATAAATGTGTTCAATATAATTGCTTAATTTCAGAAGAATTCATGAATTTACACACGTTTCTGAGAGCTTTAAGAGCTGTATTTGACATGTTTCAAACCATTTCACTATCCACAATTTTACAGTTTTACTGAGAGGAACTGGAACAGCCATTACACATTTCACATACAGCTCAAGAGATCACTGCTTATTTACCCAACATTTTCATGTTGGAGATCCGAAGCAAAATGTTTCCCTTCTGCAACCCTCTGCCAAAAACCCCATTTTGACTTTCCAGAGAGTGGCCCCTTAAATCCCAGAATCATCTAAATAATTTCCAGTGTCCCTTTCCTCTGCACCCACCCTCATCTCTGAACTTCCCTGCCCTTTCCTTTACATTCTCTTGCCCAAATATCTAATGACAGTTGTTAGATGATTTGGAAAACATCTATTATATATATAAAATTAAAAACATTGCAATCACATGGCACTGGGTGGAATGTTAGTCAACTTCCTGTGCACTTTTGGAATATCTGGACAGTATCCAGAGGAAACCACAGGACACCATGTAACTGGCTTCAGTGAAGCCAGCTGTGGGTGAGGGAATTAAGAAGCAGCTCCAGTGAATCCCTGGAGCAAACACTGCCTACAAATAAATTATCAAATCATCTAATGCAGGCAGTAGAAAAATCATGAGTAGTCTTTTTTTTTTTTTTTAAATAAACAGCAGTGGCTGTGAAGAACAAATTGCAAAAATTCTGCCACCACTCTGCTGAGCTAAGAAAGTAATTTAAGAATAGTAAATGTGGGAATCTGCACTGAAATCAATTGATTCTTTCACAAGGTATGAACTGTGAAGCTACAAAACCCAGCAGGAAGCCTAATTAAAGACAACAGATGAAAACAGCAATCCAGATCAAATGCCAGATTAAAAAAAAAAATAATTAAGAGCTTACATATTTTTAGAGCAAATATAATAAATGGAAATCCAAAAAGATAATCTCTTCAAAGTCAATATAAATGAAGAGTATATTAAAATTCACATTTAATATAATTATAACTAGACAAAAACGTACCCATTTTTCTAACAACCACCCAACAAGCTGGTACAGATTCACTGATCCTTAAAAACAAGAACTTAATAGCACAGCAAAGATGAAGAAACACAGACCACAGCGTGCAGTGCCAACACAAAAATTCTTTTTCTGTACAATTTGTACACAAATAGTTGGCTTTACTTAAAGAATTCCTTTCAGAAAACTGCAGCAGAACCTCTCGAGTTCTATAAACATGGAAGGAAAGGTTGGAGTGTCTCAATAACTGAATGCACTCCCAGCATGACTTCCAACCACCTCTGTTCTCAGAATACCTTGTCCTACCAAAACATTCATTTTTATTCAATTTCATTTTGACCCTCCTATGTTTTATTCAATCTCTGGGATAATGACATGTATTCTTTAACAAGCAAGGTAATACATAGAAAATATTTCACACCTAAAAGGTGTTTTATTCAGCTACATTAACCCATCCTGCTCTCTCAACCTCTACTATTATTATTAATACAGCTATTACACCTAATAGGTAATTCAGAACACTTTTTATCACAGTATCTCATTTTGACCTTTTCGTTTCTGTACGTGGCAACTGATGTGAAATTATTTCCACTCAAGAGATTTGCCCTCTGACTGTTAAGTCAGGTCAGGGAGAGAGGATAACAGGGATTTAAAAGGATGGCACGGAAGCCGTAAACCAAAACTTGTCACTGATTATAAACTACCTTTTACACTTCATACAGTATCATTCCAAATTTACAATTCCCCAGACAAAATAAACTCGAGTTTGAGGCTTTTTGGTATTTGATTTTGCTGTTGAGCCTCTGTAAGAACAGCAACTAATCCCTTAAATCTCACATCTGCTCTGCCCAATGAAGCACCAGGAACAAAAGGCCCCAAGAGCTGTGAGGGTTTCCCTGCATCCATCAAGGCACAGGGCTCTCACCCCCTTCCCTGCAACCTGATGTCTCTGCAGACAGAGCTGGAGCTACAAATCTCATATGGGCTGTAAAGATGGTATCTTCCTTTAATCTTCCCAGACTAATGCTTCCCAGGTTTGTTTTTTTCCCACATTAGGTGCACTGAGACTCTCCTCTCACTAGAAGCACCATCATTTTCTACACCTAAAAGAAAAAAAAAAAAAGGCTCCATTTTGGCATTTACTCACAAACAGCCCTAATTTGTTTTTACAGCAGCCATTACCCTCCCATTCCACACACTGCACACTGTGACTCTTCTAACACACAAGAACATATTCCATCATTTTCAAAACCCTGCAGTTACTGGGATACAACTCACCTCACCTTCCAGCCAGGCCCTGAAGAAAACAGTGAACACCTGATTCAGAATAACCAAATACTTTTGCACACTTCATATTTTCTCCAAAAGAGCATAAAGAAATTATAATTTAGATTTTTAAACTCTGAATTACTTAATCAGGTAAAATTTTTCCCATACCAGCTATTTTCCAAAGTCATTCTGTAATCCCCCATATTGCACCACATTTGGCTAAAATGCTAATTTGATTTCATCAATAAAGTGTAAATATACTAAATCAAAAGCAAACCAGACTTCTTGAAAGAAATCTGTTTTCATACAGCAGCGAGTGAAAATTTCTAGGTGGTTGCTGGAGTTCAGAATCAAATTTGTGAGGCACTTTCTGCCAGGGTTTCTCAGGTAGTTGTGGTGAGTAACTCGTGGAATAGCCCATTTAAGCTGCCACTTTTCATTTGCTCTTCTACCAGGCAGAGTCTCTCCACTCCCTCCTTCAAATCAGTTTTGCTACTCCTGTTTGAATCCTCTCCAGTATTTCAGAATCCTTCTGAACACCTGACAGGCAGATCTGCACAGTCTTGGATAATGCAGCCTCCTCAGCACAGATTGCTCAATTCCACAATTCCCTGCACATCCCAGTCCAGAAATCCATTACATTTTCACCAACTGGAGACCACTCTGCTTTCCAGGGCACTGCCCCTGCTGCAATAGCTATAGACCCTACTGAAACTCCCCAAATATTTCACTTTGCTAGTGTTTTGGTTATAGTGAATTATAACTAAAGTAGTTTTTTTAAAAACCTGTATCACCAAGTCATCCAGACAACACCATGCAGCTGTTTCATTTTATTTACCCTTCTGACACTTGAACTTTGACAAATTAAATTTATGGGTTTTGTTTTTTGGGGTTTCCTTTGTTAATTTCAACGTTTTCTTTCATGTGATGCATTTAACGCTGGAAAATTGCTTACTGCTATGGAATCCCATTAGCAACCAGCTCAGGACTTTCAATTTCACAAATAATTTACCGGGATTTAAATTAATAGCCAGCTGATAACGGTAAAGACAGTATCACCTCAAGCTCCTTTCCATGTCTCTCTTTCTGACTTTTCCTGCCAGTGCTCAGCAGCAGTGTATTCCCATCCTGCACACGGATCTGGTCCCTCATTATCCCTTCCCATTTCTCTTAGCGGCCCATTAAAGCTCTTCAGAATTCCCCACTGCTCTCACTCCAGCAATCAATTACCAAGCCAGCAGGTGCTCTCACCCTCTCTGTCTTTAGCCACTTAGGATCTTTGGGAACACACTCATTTAGGAAATGGTATTTCTAGGAAGTCCTCAATAAACCAGGACTCACCTTATAACCCTGCAGTGAACTGACAGGCACCTGCTGTTCTGCTGTTTTCCCCAAATACAGGGGAAAAAAAAAATGTGTGCAGAGGGATGAAAAGGCAGCAGAGAGGTGCTGTGCAAGCTTTGCCATGCCCACCTCCTTTGGGAAAGGCACATCCAGGCTTCTCTCATGCTCCCAGCAAACCCAGAGAATGCCTCGTTACAGAAAAGGGATCCAATCCACCCCAAATGGATGAGGAACTGATGATGGCATTTATGATCTCTCCTTCATGAACATGAGGGTGAATCATTTAGAATGCTAATTCCTCCTTACTACCCTCATCCACTTTCTCAAAGTGTCTTTTATTATACCAGCATCTCACTTATACTCAGTAAGTCACAGCAATAGCAGATTCCTTACATTATTATGTAGGCAAGAAAGGGATTCTTGGGACTAGAAGCTCCTAAATGAGTTTCTCACATTTGCTGCTTACCACACTCGCCACAGACCGTTCACCTGGGTGCTCCACCTTGTCTTCAACCCCCATGACAGATCCCACCTGCAGAATGCTGGGGTCATCCTTCATATAATCCATCTTCCACTGAAATGCAACAAAATAATGCACAAAACCAGAGCATTTAATTCTCACTGGTCTGGGTACATTTTTTTCCCCCATCTTCTCCTTGCTGAGAGCATCTGAGAAAGCCAGGATTTGCATCCTGCCAAATCTATATATTGACATACTCTCTTTTAAGTAAAATATTTTGAATAGACCTCTCCACATCACCACTATTTCTAAAAATAAATATTGAACACTTTCACTTTCCAGGCACAGAGCACTGTGAATTGCAGGTAGCTACTTAAGTACATTATTTTCAAAATATTATAGACATTCCTTTAACAAGGAGTTATAAACGCATGAATAAACTATTCAGTTCCCCTGACTTACACTCACTACTTAAATGCTGGCAAAGATATCACTGTGAAAAAAGAACTACGTCCTACTAAAACACATAAGCAAAAAAAAAAAGAGCATTTATTTGTTAAAAACCATTATTTAAAGTGTCTTGAAATACCAGGTGCCCAAATGAGATAATCTCATGCAGTGGAAAGTATAAATATAGCCATTTTTGTGCCTATAACCAAATGCATCTTCATTACAGTCTTTTGCTGCCACTCAAGCCTCAGCTTTGAAAGCTAAAATTGTCAAATTAAAGGAGGTTTAAGTGTTACGAAAAGACAAAGCGTTACCTGAAGAAGGAAATATTTCTATCGAGTGTAACTAAGAGTCTGGAGGGTCTGAAGTATTAAGTACTTGCCCTCAGGGTTGGATCAGCCAGTCTAAAACTTCAGGAAAGCCTGCTTAAACCTCCACTAGTCCATCATGAAATTGTTGTTAGAGCGCGAGGCTTTAAGCGTTAGAGCATTACGTGCCTGTCAAATGCCATTAAGCAATATCAGAAACAGAGCAGTTTAAAGCCGTGCTGGGGCTGGAAGTGTCCCTGGCTTTGGCTGATAGCAGCCGAGCAGCTGATGCAGCATCAGTGTCGATACTTTAGCCACCTCGCTATCAAACCAGTCGGTTTCAGTAACACAAGGTCTGCCTCAACCCGCACTGATCCTCCTGTTACTACTACAACAACGGCAAAAAAAAAAAAGGCAAACCCTCAGTTAAATGTTCCATCAGCATGAAATATTACACAGACAGAGAAAATAGTAATTTGTTTTGTCTGTTGAATCCTGAACTTCACCTTGCCGGGACAAGGCAGCAGGGAGAGAGGAGCCGCTGTAATGAAGCCCCACGGGAGTACAAAGATAGAGATAATTGCAGCTTTGTCTCGCTGCACATCAGCCCGACTAACTTCTGTTAGGAAGTTCAAACACCGTTTCACAAATTAATTCAAGATTTTTATTTTTAGTGAAAAACAAACAAAAAACCCGCACGGCGCTCATGGGGAAGGCATTCAGAAAAGAACAATGCGCTGGAGTTGTAAGAACAAAAGGCAGACATTCCTCCTGGAGGAAAAAAAAAGCTGAGTTGTTACTATGAGGCTTCTCCAGTGCAAACACTCCAGGAGAAATGAGCTGCATTTCTGTCCCGACCTGGAAAGATTCGTTTTATTTGTGACACTGGGAGATGACACATCAGTGTTGTGCCGCCAGACACGCGGATCCATGACTGACACTTTCTGCTCAGACAGGCTCCCAAGGAAAATAATAATAGTTTTGAGGAAACGTAGCTGTGAAAGAACAGCAAGTATCCTACATTTTTCCCTTCAGTAGCAAAAGGCCTGAATAACGAGGAAAATACCAAGACAGCTGAAGAGTTTGAAGTGTAACGTGTAATTTTTAGTGCTTGTCTCTGTGCATCTCACTTAGCAAAGCAGGAGAAGTACTGATTTTCAGGAAAGCTGGAAGAGGTGATCTAGTGTAACTAATAATGTAATTACAGAATACTGTCTCTTAGGCCAGGATTCCCCTTCACAGAAACATGAGCAAACAGCAATGCAACAAAATCCTACAATTTCCTGCTTTACAAAGTTAAGATCTGTTTATTCATGCACATTTTAGGATTTAAGCCAAAACCATCAGGGCCCTGAATTACTTTCATGAACACAAGCACTCAAAACAAATGAAGAGATGAATTCATAGTTCTACATTTTAGATTATTAAAAATCTTTTCTGGATCTTATGTTACACAGAATATTCTGTCAATAGATCCCCTCCATTCTGCCACTGCACTGCCACAATTTGTGTTCAGACACCAGCAAAGAAACTCGCTACGGCAAAAACAAGGTTCTCATTTTGCCAGCTCAAGAGAGAAGAAATAAAAATCAAAATGTAACCAACATGGAATGACAGATCAACACAGTGCAAGTGTGATTATTACAAATGAAAACTAGGACAAATCCAATCTCACAATTCCTGAGCATACTGGACTATTTTTACTTTATGTGTATTCCAGTAGGAGCAAGGCTCTGCACCAGTAGTGAGTGCTAAGCACAGTGCATACATGTTTTATATATTAAATGCAAAATGAGAAGGAAAATTCTCTTTTGAAGCCTCATGAGTACAGTTTTAACATTTTTCTTTCCAAAAAAATGTTCAGCAATGTTTTCCTAAAAAGCTCAAAGGCATCTCACTGATAGGCCAACCAGAAAAAGCAAAACCCAATGTCTGTCTAGACTCCCAGTGTCCCTCACTTCCCAGGGACAAAAGAGCAAAGGAGAGGAGCAGCACAAAACAGGTCAGTGGCAGGAGATGGGAGAGGGGAGGTTTGATGGGAAGGAAAACAACAGCAGAACTTTAACCCAGTCTCTCAAACCAATTCATGAAATGCCCACTTCTTTACACTCTGTATTATGTCTGCATTCATAAGATGCACAGGAGGTGATGCAGAAGGGGAAGAAGACAAAGCACAGCCTTCTGTACCAGTTTATTTCCACACTGAATGTCACCCTCTCGTAAGAAGTTCATACTACACATCCATCCACAACTACATCACAGCCAGATTCTGTGTGTCAATTATCAAACAGTTCCATCCAACCCCTTCAGCCTCAATTTTTGATGCTTTAAACTCCTGGCAAAATTGGAACTAAGACCCAGCAAGAACACCACATCAGAGAGCAAGTCTCACTGTTTACACAGACAACCAACCCATCTACCACCTGACAAGGAGACACAACCTGCCTCAGACAGGTATCAATTTTAGTTTCTGCCAAAAGCACTTTAATATAACCACAATCCCTATTTTCAAGGCAAGGTGTTTTCCCACAATGTGAAGCAAAACACAGTATAAGAAACTATTAATAGAGAACTAGTACAGCAAGGCACAATCAGAAATGAGATTAATACAGTACTGCTGATGCCAAAACATTCAGCACATTCTTGGCCTTTCCACTTTGCATGCAATTTCTTGCTGTTGACAAAGTTATCTCAATGAATTTCAAAGGTGAACCTTATTCCACTTCAAGTCTCTTGCATGAAAAAGCATTCAGTCATCATCATACTGGCTATAGTTAGCAGGCACTAAATAAATAGTTTTAAAAGCAGTGAATGCTTCATGAGAAAGGATTATAACTGTAAATTACATTTCCTCACCCAACAGTTTGTATGTCTTCTTTAACACTACTAAAGTATTTCAGTAAGAACAAGGTATCTAGATCGATGCACAAACAAACAAAAAAGAAAAACAAAAATAAAGAAAAGCACATAAACAGCAAACCATCATGGCAAATTAATGTGCAGGGTTTGGCCAGTCTGATGAGACTGTGAGTACATAATATTTGAATGAGAAGGATTTGTGGGGTTTTTTTTCTTCACTGTTCTTCAAATACACATTGATACACAACAGGAAAAAAAGTTATGTAAGTGATCAAGAAGAGACATTATGTACCTGTAACAAGTGCCCTAAGTGCTCTCTCCTTCCTGTTAATCAAGCCTGAGAAACACAACATTGAGATAATCCTGGAACACTGGACAGGCTGATTAGATATCATCTGTGTATCTGTGATTTATGAACTTCTACTGGTGCTAACAACACATTTCACAAGTAGACAAGTGAAAGATGGGAAAGTACTGCAAAAAGAAAGCCTATGCACCACTTATGCACAAATAACAAACCATTCTGGGTATGACACTTCCTTGAAGACAACTTCCTTGACTTCAAAACAAAGAGTATCCGAATCTTGGCAGGAGTACAGAAAATGACTCTGCAGACACTCAAGGTTTTGGCAGAAAAATGACTGAAGGACAATGGATTACATGAGGCTTCCAAGATGTCAAACATCCCATGTACACAAACTGGCTCGAGCTCCTTCTGGAGTGACCTTCAGCCAGAGCTGTATCAGCAACCAAGATGCCAAAACTGGTATGACCTTCTGGACACATCTGAGTCAGCACAGCCTTGACCAAATCCATGTGCTCTAAACCAGCACGTGCTGCTCAGCTGAGCCACCCCTGAGAGTTCACTGACCCAAACCTGCACAGCCAGGCCTTCAGCATCCTCCCACACCGAGCAAATGTTCCAACACAGGCTCCATCTCAGGCTCCCTGACCCTGACACTGCTTCCTCCACAAGCAAGGGCTGCTGGCACAGCTGGGATGTTGGAATCCTGCGTTTTAGGTTTATGCCAAAGGGAGGGACTGTGTCCACTGCATCCACCTGGAGCACTGTGGTGGGGTTTTTACCCACTGGAAAGTGCCTTATTCAGAACAAATCCAGGCAGGACTGTTACCCTTGCAGCAAGACTCTTTGGGTACCAGAGATCATCCAGTTCACGTTATTGCTCCAACACCAGTGCTGCAGCCCAGCATTACCTGGCAAATGCTGGAACAGAAGGGATTACAGCTCCATGGAAGCTGTAGCATCCATTTGTTGAGGAAACTATCATCCCTCAGCATTTGCATAGCCCCCAGTCCAACCTGACGAAGAAGTACCAGATGTTGAATTTCAAAATCTTCTCCTTTTCACAGATGTGTCTAAATCCATCAAAGCCTTTGACTGAGGAAGGTGCCTCCATACTCCTTTTTCAAAGGGGTTTAGTGTTTCTAAGGCTAAATGAGGTAACTCACTGCCACCAAGTAAAAATCAATTACTACTTCAGCCTGGAAAAACCTCAGTGCATTCATACTGCCACACTGTATGATGGTGTTCCCCTGTGTCATGCTGTATTTGGTACACATGTACAGATTTTTTTTACTATCATGGCTAAATTTTAATCAGAGGATTTTCTACAGAGAATTTCTCAAGAGTCAGAGAAAAATCAGAGCCCTACATCTACATTTAGCAAATACATCTTCATCTGGAGATGGAAAAACAGTTCCTCAGTAAGAGCCCTGTTTTTACATGCATCCCATAATGGCACAGTGATACTCCCAACCCCAGCAGAGTATTTGCTACTACAGTGCAAAGATACCAAGAGACAGCATTAAATAACCAAGATATTTTTAACCACGGAAACGAGAGTTAAAGAGTTAGTTCCCAGTAACAGGCAAGATCATAACACAGGGATATTTTAAGACATTCAGCATGGGCTGTCTCTTGTACAAAACTGCAAACATTTTGTTTTGACTTACACAGTTTATTTATTACACTCAAGTAGCAACAGAGTCATTTTTTGTGACAAAACACCAAACAAAGATTTGAGAAAGCTTTGAGGGGGAGGGAGGAGTTAGGGAGAACACTTTTTGCGCTTTTACAAGTTTTGCAATCCAGCTTTCCAAGGCCAGTTTTTCTTTGGGAACAAACTGGGAGCAGCTGCCCACGCTGAAGCAAGGCCAGCTTTGTCCCTCCCTGCCTCCCACCAGGACCACCAAGGCACTGCCTCATCGCTGACCTTCAGCACTGGAGGATTCTTTGGTGGGCTGAAGAAGGGAGAGGTGTGCAAAACCAAATGCTAGAGTAGAGATAACAGGGAAGAGGAAAAAATTCTGCATGTTGTACACAGTAGCCTATTGTTCAAAGTTCATAATGGCAATTGTCACTGCAGGAAGGCTACAGGTCAGAAGTAATCCACAAAGCCTCCCCAAAGTTTCTTTCAGACCCCCTTCCAGCTTTTGTGCATTTGCTCTCACTGTCCTAGCCAACATTCCCTCCACACCTTTGTAGGAAATGCAGGACTAGTAATGCCTGTATATACAAAGCACAGTGCCTCAGAGGTGCAAACTACAAACATCAGCCTATAACCAGCTGAAGGGGTTTTTGATCATTCACACCATTTTTTTGCATTTATGCAGTACAGAAGTTTTGGCTTAACACTCACAAGCTCTCTAAAAACCTCAAGCACAAAAAAACACCTCTCCCTCACCTTCTCTAAACCATATGATCTCTTTAAAGTTCTGGACTTGGGAGCAGGCTGTATGTTAACCAGATGCACAGCCAAAATACTGTGAAGGTGAGAGCTTCAAAGAGAGAGAGGTTGGTTGGTATCTGTGGGATCACCTTAGGTCCACCCAAGCAGCCAGGCACATTTTCAGGTGGCTGAGCTACACAGCTGGGAGAAGTTGACCAAACCTTTGGCAGAGATGGGGAGATGTTGGTCCTACAAATTTAGTTGTATCAATATGAGAAGATAGCCCACTTAATTCAAGAATGCACAAACCTTATAAAAACAGGGGAGAGAGAAGATGGAATCACCTTGTTCAGCTGAAATAAAGCTCTTAGGAAGAGCACTGTCTGGGGAAGGGAACAGAAGCTCTAATCCTCAGAGGCTGTAACCCACTACCCAAAGAACAGCTTCCACAGAACTTCCCGAAGAGATGGAGAACAAGCAAGCTGCTACAGGTTCAGAAATTCCCTGATCATCCAGGGTCTAAATGCATATACTCTGGTCCCATAATGTCCTGATTTTTCAGAGGTCGTCTGATACTACAAAACAAAGCATCTCTTCAGTTAAACTTCTCTGGGATCTGAGGTTAGCAATTAAACCCACAAATTTGCATTGCTGTAGTGCAAGTATAAAATGTGGTTTATCTCACCAGGGAAGTTCCATATTCTTTTCAGATTCCCTTGCTCAAGAACATCCTAACCAATGCTGATCAGAACCGTTTTAGACACAAGAGTTATCCAAACTGCAAACTGGGAGTGCTTTGTCATCTAAGCCTTCAATGAGTTGTGAAGTCTGGGAGGAGAAACAGACTTGTGCAGCTACAGGCCCTGGAAGAGAGTTTCTTTGGCCACATGAGATTCATGAAAGAAAACTAAATACATAGAAAACAAACCTGTACTTGCTTCCTCTTCTCCTACCCTGGGTTAGGGCAAAAGAGAAAGAAAAGCATCTCTCAGTATCTTAAACTTACAAAACAGGAGAGGTTCCCAGGAAAATCTCTGGGACCACTAATGTGGCAATTGTTGTCAACACCTACGGCTGCAACACTTCAGGATGACCCCAGTCTGAGACTGACCCCTGTTCAGGCACTGGCCTTGTTCACAGTGAAATGCCAGGCCAGAGCAAGAGCTCCCGGGGAATGTGCAATCCTGAGCCCAGTGCACTAAGCCCAGAGCTCTTCTGGTGGACAGAGAGTGATACCTCTCCCTGCTGGTATCAAAAAGCAGAAAAGAAAGCATCCATCATTCCCAGGCTGTGGTGAACTCGGTGTTAAGAGAGACCCCTGAGAGGTGGAGGAATAGAGAGTACTGAGCAACCGAGCAAGGTGGCAGTGCTGGGCCTTTAACGAGCTTCCTCAAGTCGAAGTGATAGGCATCTGCTGCTACTGAAATTAGAAGGCCAAAGTATAGATTACCACAAACATTATCTCACAGCAGGCATCTGCAGAGTCCAGAAGTTCCTGAAGTACTGGCAGAATCACTATGGACAAGAGGCATGCAGAATTTCGAGGCGAGTCTGTACGTAACACACACGGTCTGACACAGAGGTCACCTAAGTACAAGCTCTGATGTAGGTCCAGTGGCTGGACTCGTTTGTTTTCATGGAAGGACACCTCATGGATGATCAAAAAAAAAAAAAACAGATAATAATCTTGTAGAAGCAAAGCCACAGTGCTAAAGAATTCTGAATTGCTTTATGACTGCCAGGGAATTTCTGCACACAGAGCTGAAGAGCTTGGAGCATCCAGCAAATGAAGCATCACCATAAGCACTTTGCTGGGGATATATGCCTTCAAAAGAGATTATCAGGATAAAGTACTCCCTGTTTTCTCCTAAAATATTTGTGAGGTCTTTGGTGTTGGATAGGAGCAAACCAGCAAGATCTCAAAACAAAGTAAATCTGCTTCTAAAAGAAAGCATAAACATGTCTCAGACAAGAGACCTACAGAGTGGAAAGAGGAATCTTCAAATGTCACAAGAGAGTCACCCCTCTTAGTTCTTCTCTTGGCAAACAGATAACATTACTCATTTTACAGATGGAGTCCATAAGAGACTCTCAAAAAGAGAAATATTTAGATTTTATTCTTTCCTTCAACAAAATCTCTAAGCACTCTGGAAAACAAATATTTTCTAATTTAATTTCTAATAAAACAGGAGTAGCAGCTGTTTGTTTCTTTGAAAAGTTACTGTTGGCCCATGATGCTTCAGTTGCTTTCTGTGTTTTCAGAATAATTGCCCTTCTCAACAAAGCCTTGGAGCAGAGAAGTCTCATCTCCTCTTTGATGCAGTTCCAGCTCCCCTGTTCCAGGAGAGCAATTCCGTACTGCTCTGAGTACACACTACCTGACTTTTCCAAAACACAATGTTCCATCCATGTGAGACAATTTCATTTGGACATTAGTTTGAGATAACAGGAAAAGTATCTGTCAGCAGCTGCCTGTTCCCCTTGTCATGACATTTTATTGTGAGTATGAAATAACCTATACAGAGAAGAGCAGTTCCTGGATTACAGATGCTGACAGTCCCAGGCTCTAATAGGTGTATACAAGCCCCTACAGTCATCAGGCTGTTCCCAGCTGTGCTCCAGCACAGCCCACCCAAACACCTGGAACCCCACAGCAGATTCCATCCCTTTAACACTCTGAAGAGAATCTCCCTCAGTAATGCCAACTTGCAGGGTGAGTTATCCCCCAAAGGCAGTACCACCACACAGGCAGAAACAGCATGTTCAGGACACGTGGCTTCATTTCAATCCAAAATCAGCATGGGGAGTTTTCCTGACTTTTAGGAAGTTAAGAGCAGGAGGTCTTAACTCCAGCTCTCAGGAGACATGCACTTCTACAACCAGTTCCATTCTGGTGAGAGTATGCTCTGAAGGTCCAAAGAGAATAAATATGAAACAGGAGAGAGCTTCACCACTACAGCAGGTGGTCCGAAATTTCCACTCTGAATTCTGGGGAACAGTGGGGAAGCATGCAGGAACCAGTCAAACTGGAACAAGACAGTTTTAAACAAGTCATGCTACATTAGGCTCAAGCTGTGAAATTTTCATCTTCCAGTGAAGCAAGTGGCTCTGCTGTCTCCAGTACAAATCCCACTCGTCGCTTCTCCTGTGGCACAAAGAATCGAGGACGTTCCGTGATGGGCAGCAAGATTTGCAGTGTCTGACCTTACACTACAGCATTTAAACCTCAGCTGAGATGCAGCCTCTCCTCTCCCTGGTTCTGCATTATCACAAGCTCCAAACCCCCCAGGTTTTTTCTGACATGGTCAAGGAAGCTGCAAAGTGACAGATCCCGCGCAGCAGCGGCTCCACAGCCTGGCTCCCTCCGGGAAGCCAAGGGGAAGCGTATGGGGAAATGAAATGTTCCCAAGTTTCTTGACACCAGCCCTGGTGATCACTGCATCCTCCTCTGCTTTCAAAGGGCACCACATTCAAGTAGAATCTGCTCTAAAATATTGATTTAGAGCAGATGTAGTTTAAAGAGAGTTTACAAGGAGAGTGCTTTTTGATTTTTTTTTATGCTCTGAAGGGAAAGCATGAAAACAAAAAGCAACGTTAAGTCATAAAAAAAAACTGTTGTAGACCTCAGCAATTTTCAATTCCCCTTCCTTCACTAAACATCTGGGTTTTGTTAGAAAACACTATAAAATGATTTTCCAAAACCTTTGACATGCACTGAGCAGTCAATAGGATGCAAAAGTTCAGGAGGGAGGGTTTCAAACCTAGTAAGGGTTTCTATTTATTAAGCCCTACAAGTGAAATTGGTATAACCATTTTCTCCTGCCTAACCATGCCCTGCTATTTGCAAGGTCACAGGGGTAGGGAGTTAGCATGTTAAGACAATGCTCATTTAATAGAAAAAAAAGGACATTACACCAAGGAAACTATTATTCAAGCAGACTCAGTCTGATGAGCCAAGAAAAAGCTGCCTCTGCACAACCCAGGGCTCTCGAGACACCTATGCGATTAAGTTACTTCAGAACAAATTAGTGCTTCATGAACTGATTAGACCATAAATAAGCCCAACAGGAAAGAGAGAAGCCACTGACAGACACAGCATCCTCCTGACAGCAGCTGAGCTCTACAGCTCTCATTCAGAATGAACACCAAAAAGCTGTCAGTGCCAAAAGGATTTGTGGCCTTTTTTACTCCCAATTCAAAGTACATCAAAGCAGATGCAATATCTACAGTAGATAACTAATCACAAGAATCCTATACTTTCATTTTCCCTCGTCACTCAAAGCACAAATTGCAGCTCTCTCCCCGACCTAATAATTATTCGTATGGCTGCATTTTGTTCTTCTCCAGCAGCAGCAGGAAACTTGATTGGAGCTGCAGGAACCCAGCCAGTGACTATCCAAGCTGCTGTTGTGATAGCACAAAGCAGAACCCAACTCTGCAGGTAATTGGACTTGGAAGTCAGAGAGATCTTCCTCAGTCAGCTTGAAATAGTAATTTCATAGGGGAGAAAATAGGTTGCCTTTATCTACCACAGGTTACCAAAAGAAAACTTTGATCCTAAGAAAGACAGACATAATAAATACCAAGACACACTACCACAAAAAGGTATTAAAGGTGGGGTTTTTCAAGTCTGCAGCAATTCAAAAGGCATTTGGAATCTTCTCTGGAGTCACTATTAGGCATGCAATCACTCAGGAAAGCACAACGTTCCCTTGTTAAAAAGGTGTACTGCCAGTGCTCAGCAGTTATAGTCTTTGCCCACTGAATACTTTGGAAAGTCTCAATTACCATCCATGCTGTAATGAGGGAATTCAGTCATGCTTCCAGAGTAATCCCAGGGAATCCTGGAGGGCTACTGTCAACAATTCCTGCCTCCTAATGCTGTATTTCGAATAATTCAAATGTACATGAAGCCCCTTCATTTCTCTCAACTTCACACCCACGGAAGTAATTCCGAAGCATCAGAAGCCAAGAGAGAAATTCAGAGCCCCTCTGAAATGCAGAGCCAGGGATTCCAGGGATCAGAGCATCCAGCAACACCAGTGAGCTCAGTGTTAATGCCAGCTGCCAGCACCCCTCTCACATGGGACTGGGGGAGTTCTCTCCCACTGTTCCACAGAAAGAACTCCAACTAATGATGTCCAGCAAGAAGCCAGGGGATGGTCATGAAGAAGAGGAATGAGGAATGAAGATGAACCTGTGTTTGTACAGGCAAAGTGTTAACATAATGTTGCACTGACTCAAAAGACTGGATGTGTACTAGAACAGGAACCCCCATGCTTTGAAGAAACTGGGATCATACAGTTTTATTTAGACTGTATATTACTGACCTGCTTAAGATCTGTAAGACACATACTGGCCTTAAGTATTATTCCACAGTGATATTAAGCTGGTTTAGTTTTCAGTCACAGACTCCTCTTTCCCTTTTAGACTCAAATACCCCCAAACAAATAGAAGTCACAAATACCCAAAATATAAATATCCCTTATGAAAGCCTTCCCTACTCCTCCCAAAACCCAGTAAAGTCCAGTTCAGCATCCCATCATTCCCAGGTGATTATTCTGAAAAAAAAACTTTTACCCCACTCTCACTTGAAGTTCAGCACTTAGTGGAAAATGTCTGCCCAAGCAAACCCTGTAATCATTTCAGACACCAGCACACTCTGACTGGAGTTTCACAGCATTAAATATTGTGCATGAAAGCAACAGTTAATGCAACACAACTAAATGAAATAAACATTACAACTAATTTCTGACTTTGTTAAACAGCTCCAATAGCCTGAAAAGAAAAATCACCAACCCTAACAATGAGCCAACAGCAAACTTAGACCTATGAGTTCGGTAGTCAGAGGAAGGTTTTCACAAATTCCATGATCATGACTCATTAACAGTCTTCTTCTTCATGAGACCCAAGTCAAGAGGCAAGGAATGGCCTCTCCTGTGATGTGATGATTTTGAAAGAAACTTTCTAATTCAGCAGAGGGGATTATTAAAATCTTGAGAAAGATCCATACGCAGTTAATGAAGACTCACGTCCCCCATTCACCAAACCCCTACCCCAGACATGCTCAGGACAGCAGAAGAGTTTTAAGCTCTTTCTTACAGTAAACCAATTTTGACAATGCTGGAAAAAGTCTGTCTCATATAGGCTGATTTTTGTCAAACATGAGACACAACAAAATTTCCTGAATGGTGCCTAAGCACAGAGTTAATAAAATAGGCCTTAAAAGTCAAGTGCATGATGTTGAAGAGATGCATCTCTCTTTTAACAAGGACAACAACTCTGAAAAAACTTGAGACTTACTACCCTATGCACTGCTTTCCCCCCAAATGCACCCATATATCCTCAAAAGGCCAAACATTTCTGAATTTTCTTCAGCACCTAAGAAGGCAGAGTGACAAAAAACAAGTGCTTAGTGGAAAAAAACAAAAGGCAATGATTCCTATGCAATTAGCTCAGCTAAATTTACTACTGAAGCCATTGCTACTCCAGCTGTCCTTGACACCTGCACAGCAGGGACAATGGAACATGACAAGCATCCTCTTACCATCCACTGCAGTGCTCAGGCTGACACACCAGCCTGAAATTGGTGACAGCTACAGTTCTTGAGCTGCTGCACTAATGCAATCAGCACAGAACTACCCATGCACCTTATTCAGCCTCCATTTGTCAGAGACAAAGCCAGTGGAGGCAATCAGGGCTTCTCCCACCTCTGCCAGATCCACCACCCAAAAAGCATTGCCACTCTGAACATTACAGATGTCTTTTTATTCACATATTCAGTTTACAGTGATAGACAAACAGAACAAAACCAAAAATTGCTATTTGAAAAGTTAAAATGAAGGATGTAAAGGGAAGAAACTTATTAATATCCTGTGCAGCACAAGCTTCTGCTGATTCATCTTCCTTAAATATGATTAAGACTGAAAGACTGAGAGCACAACTAAACTTCTGAGGTCAAGTTGCACATTATTTGCTAAGAACTAAGCAGCTCACTTTTTATTAGCCTATGCTCCTTCATTTACACAAGTTACATGCAGAAACACTTCTCAGTAAAACAATTCAGGCTCTGGTGCCTAAGATGTGAGAAAAGCTGATGACAGCATCTTAAAAATGTAAGTGTCCTTTCTGTGCATGGAAAGAGCACTCACTGAGAGCCACTGCACCACTGTTCTGGCACACATCCACCAGCCCTGCCCCAGACAGCAGCACAAATACACAAAAGCTCTTTTCTAGGGGTTCAGAGAAAGTGCAGAATACATTCAGCTTGACACATCTCCCTGAATCCAAATGCTCAGAGGACAGGCTTTAATGCCCCAGACCCTCTGCTATCTTTATAAGGACACCAGTTTGTACAGCACACATATTTCATCTGCACTACAATAACACCACAGATGAACATTAACCAGATTCCTTGGGGTATCTGCCAGGTGTTTAAATATTTTGAAACTCAAATGCTGAAATACTATCTGCAGTCTAAATGCTTATGATTATCCACTGAGAACACATGCATATTTCCATCCACTTTGTAAAACANACAGACTAGAATTACCAACATATACTACAGGTCTATTCTGAAGGTTGATGCCATCAGGAAGATTTAACTCACAAAAGCTTTCATTTTGATAACAGGAACACTGAAAAATATTTACTGCAATTTTTAATCCACATTTACCTGCAGTAGGCAAGCCCTATACAATGTTCAAAGAGAACAAGCTCTGAGACTGTGTATATTTTGGTGAGTTTAGGCATATATTGTGTATGGTGTGTATTAGAAAACATGATCCCACACTATGCATTAAACAATATTCTTCTCTTGGTTCAAGACAGACAACACACTTCTGAGAATGGTGTAGTTTCTCTCCCTCTCTCTCCCCAGAGGTATTTCAGTGAGGTACATCTCAAACAAACCATCCTCCTGGGTGAGTGCCACTAAAGAATTTCCCCTCCAGTCTGATCCAGACTCTACCCACTTCTTGCTTCTAGAAAAAGGCTTTAAGAAGAGAGATAGCAAGGCCTTCTGCAGGCTGAAATATATTCCACCACCAGAATTCTGGCCTGGACAGTTGTATACATGATTACGTTGCTAGGTTAATATATTTACTTTGCTGCTTTTCCTCCTTCACCCACACTAAACTTCAGGTAAAAAATTGTGTAGTATCATTATTAGCAGCAGAAGTAAAAGGCCCAAAGAGATCAGAACATTTTTTATAGCAGGTCAGTTATCTTCTGAAGAGGAAAGAAATATCACTCCAGTGAGAAAGAACAAAAATACTTTTTGTGTTTTTATCCCCTGACTACTCTATGGCTCAGATAAAACAGTCAGCACTGGCAGTCAGCTTTCTGAACAGGGGCAGGAAGGTCAGATTATCTCACACCTGAGTTTACAGACGATTTTAAACAGGTAACTGGATTAAAGCTATATACCCCAAAAAGAAAACCCACTGCAGCCTCTTCATTACACAAAACTATCCTAGTAGCACTGAATAAACTGGCAGCAAGGTAAATCAGCAGTAACACCCGAGCTGTTCTCCACTCAGGACCAGCACAAACCAGGATTTGCCCAGTGGCACATACCTTTGATGCTTGAGGAGTAGAGATGACGTGAACAGTGCTGGGCTTAACTCCATTTGCCTTAGGTCGCTTATAAAGGGCAAATCTGCTTTTCCTGCGCCCCCTGTCACCATTAGGGAGGGATCCATTGTATCTGGAAATAAAGGAAAAAAAGTTGAGCATCAACCAGCAGCAGTTTGGAATGCAGGAAAGTAGAGAGAAGTAATTTGGCCACAATATTTCTGGCATCATCAAACCCATGGGGCAAAACAAAAAAAGGAACAACCAGGCCAAGTTTGCTTCCTGAATTATGAGCACTCAAACATTCTTAACCTACCAATGGTTGAAATTTTATGCTCATTAAAAAGACAATTAACTACAAATGAAATACTCAGTTTTTCAGCCACAGAAACACATTTCCACATCTAGAATCAAAAAAAACCTGGAAGAACAAACTCTGCATCTTCACTTTAATTTCAGAACATGTGGAGGTTTAAAATGTTTTCACCCTACCACCCCTCTCCCAACATCTCGTGCAGGAGTGGAGGAAGAACAGGGGCAACTTGGAAAAACAAAGTAATTTAGGGGCAAGTAAAACTATGTGAAAAGGAATATTACTTACACAGAAGGCTTTTCTAGTGGTATCCCCCCATTTTTTAAAAAAAGCTTTAGTCCTAAAGGCTTTATCTATTATTAAAGAAAGAAGATGCAAGTGTTTTTAATTTACGTGACTATCTGAAGCCTCACTAATGACTTTCTTTATCAGGTGTAACACAGGAGCCCTTGACAGTTCTTTCATCTCTCCCTGAGGACACAGACCCTATGGATTAATTATTCAGAGAAGTCTGAAGCCTCAAGGGGACAGAGCTCCTTCCCCAGGGAAGGGATCAACTGGAAATTTCTTTGCACTGCACAAGCACGGAATTTACTGCCACCTCACCCCCAAGATTTAGGTCAGGTAGAGGATTTTCACCCCCATTCCTGCCAACTCTCAGATGGTCTAGGAGGAGCTTTCAGGGCTTTACTGCCTCTTCCATTCCTGATCCTGAGATTTCAGACTTTTGCCCAAGAAACTACAGATGTTATTCCACTGATAAATCACTTCTGTCTTACAGGTGAGGTCTGTTCTACACTGATCTCATACATCCCTCTCCTACAGTCTTTATGATTAAAGGCTAATCATAAGGCACAGAAAGAATATGAAAAAGAAGCAGCAATGCAGCAACCCAGAATATTTTTTTTCTTATCATTGTAACTATTAGAATAACAAGAGAATGCACTTTGAGAGCCTCCCCCCTTCTGCAAACCAGCAGGAAATGGGCAGCGGATGGAAGCAAGAGACCTCATTGCTGGGGTTCTGGAGAAGGCTCACTGCTCACTCCAGGCAAGGATCACCTGCTGCACCGCAGGGAAACAGCTCCCAACCACACAGCCACCACGTCTAAACAGCAGGAATCCCAAATGCAGGACTGCTGAATGACTGAGAACAAGCAAGAACAGATTTAAGATCAAAATCATCTCAAAGCTCAGTACTCTAGAACATAAAACCCAGACCTTTAAAACAATGTACATTCAATACAAGTGGCTAAAGCCACATTGAAAATTGAGAGACTTTCAGCTGAACTTGTCCTCTCACTCCCATTTTCATAGGGAAGACTACTGCTTCCTTCTGGAATATTAAAAGATATTCCCTAACACAGCACAAAACCAACAGGAGTAAATCACTACTACTTCATGCCAGGCTTATTTGAACCTTGGAAACTTGTTTTTTACCCTGTTCCAGAAGTTCAGCACAGTGGATCCTCATCACAAGAGACCAATCCCTAGAAAGATTCATCAATACATTCCACAGGCAGCTTATATACCAGCACTTAAAAGAGGAATTATTTGATTCTGCACTCGAATCTCCCCAGATAGATGCACGTGCTTTCTTTCAAAGACACTATTATCAGGAATATGCCAGCAAGTTTTAACTTGTTGAAGACAACATTCTTTCTAAAAGTATTTTTATCTGGAAACCTAAAGAAGTAACAATTCCCTCAGAAATAATTTATAACTACTATATATTACCATTGCTAGCTTTATATCCTGTAATTATTATTTTTGCTTATACTCGTGTAACTGCTAAACAGTACTGAATTAAAGTAGCACCACTGGAAGTTAAAACCAGGCAAGTGGGGTTCTACTGCTTCAGGATTTTTTCCTTATTTTCAGAAAACAATTTTAACTGGAGAAAGCCACTCTAATTCATTGCAGGTTTCTGTGGAATTTAATTACATTTAAAAGAGAGAAATAAGGAAGCTCAAGGTTAAAAGACCTCCTGGAAACTTCAAATAGGAGGGAAATACAAGCAAAGTAAAAGCTGAACTCATTCATCTTGATTAGCACCGACAAAATTTTCATGAAGGTTTTCCTTGCGCCCATTTCTACATTTCCTTTCCACAAAGGGCAAGAAGAATTGAGGGGTGTCTTTATTATTTGTTATGCTTTAATTGTAGACCTGCAAGTTTGATTTTGATCCAACAGTGGTAGTAAGAGCTGGGACAATTCCTAGGGATACACACACGTTTTAGAAGGGGAAAAAAAGAGGGTGTGAGAAGTTGCCTCTCTCCACAGCCAGCAGACGCCTTCGTTTTTCCTAAGCGAGGCCTCTCAACTTGTTCCCCACAAACCAACCCTCCCCATGGCACTGCAGCCACACCTTTCTTTGCCACCCCCTGAAGAACCTCCATATGCAGTGACCCAGCAGTAATGCCTGGGATGCTGCCAGCCCCGACAGGATTGCTCCCTCCCACCCTCTCTGCCCTGCCCCTGAAGCAGCAGCCCCACAGCCTTGGCCCATCCCTGCCTTTCTGACAGGAGCTGTCCCACAGGACACAGCAGGATTCAGCACCCAGGAGGAGGAATAGCTGCCCACACCTTGCTGAGCCAGCTTTTCCAAGCACAGGCACAAGGAACTACAGCAAAACCTGCCCTCTCCTGTGCAGTGCTCTCAGCTCTTCCACTGAGCAGTGCCTGGGAGAGCAACAAGTGCCTCCCTCTGAGCAGCAACGGGCTGGAATCACAGATGGAGAAGGGACAAGGATTGAGGCCACAAATTCCCCATCACTGTCATTGGGAGACTCCAAACTTCCCCACAGCCAACAGAAGCTTCCTCTCACAAAGCTCTTACACAAGCAAGAGCCATTTCCCTTCTCCCTGCACTCTCCCAGTGGCTCCAGGATCAGCTTAGGGACCAGCACAAGAGCACAGAACGTTTTGCTTCACAAGAAGGCCAGAACTACCAGAAGAGCCTGCAGCTGAAATTCTCCTTCATCCCACCAAAAAGCCTAAAACAAATATTGTTTTCAAGCAATAAAACAAACTAGGAAAAAAAAAAATCAAATTTCACAGGGACAAAACAATCATTTCTGAGAGCATCCTGCCCTCATGCAGATCTGTGGGGCACTTCTGAAGTTCTCCAGATGTTCATCACACCAACACATGTGGAAGGAGCAGTCCTGGACTTCTCCAAACACTTCTCAAGTGACAGCAGTATTGGGACAAGCTGCATTATGAAACCTGCTGGGATAATTATCTCAGCTGATAGCACTATTCCTTGCAAATAAGGGAGTGGTGCTGGCATGGGCTATGGGCACCATAATTATCAAAGCCAGTTTCCTAGAGATTTACATCAAACACTTGAGGAGTTTGGTATACAATGAACTGCAAACTCCAATTAAGCTTTTCCCATGGCTGGGATATGTAATGAAAGCCTCTCCTCTGCCTGGATTCAGGGCTGTCTGGAGAGCAAGACCACACATGCTCTCTCCCACAGTCCACTGAGGCAAGCTCCTACTTTCTACAAGTCTTGTACTACTACAAGTACTTGTCTACTTCAGAGATCAGCAACAAGCTTTGAACTGTGTGTCAGATAGCTTGTTACACAAGCTTTTTTGGCTTATGTTTACTTTGGTTTTGTTTTTTTTAAAAAATCCAGCCGAGACAGTGGTGAAGAGCAAATGACAGCTCTGTTACTTGGCACAAGAGCTCTAAACCTTGACCTGCATCTTGGAAAGTTTGACTTCAACTCCAGGAAGTCATCCTTAAAATTTAGGTATCTACTAGCTGACATTGAAAGTGCTGCATGTAGCTGATTTTGTTTTTACAATGCTGTCAAAATACAAGCCATCATAAATACTTCTCCATACCTATGCAAACTACCTCAAAAAAGACTTAAACTGAACAACTCCTGATTTTCACTGGTAGTATTTCCCCCCAGACAAAAAGGAGTCATTTTACTTTGTTTCCTTTGCTTATTACTAACAGATCTAAGGCACACCTCGTCATTTTTGGATGAAAACCATCCCAAATGATAGGCTTGGCTATAAACAGATGAGATGCTGCAGTTCAGTTGTTTCCATAGCTCTAGTGAGTCAAACAGCACATCTTCACTCACTAAACAATACAGCTGCAGAAGTGAAGTCAGACTTGAGTAAATCTTCCCCTGTAAGTACATTCTGATCCCATATTTGGTAGAATCCTGTAGTACATTCTCCACACATACCAAAATTCAGTTTGTGCTTACACTGTATTTTTACCATCCCTGAACCAGTGTGGTCCCACGCTGCTGCCAAAAGCAGCAGTCTCACCTTTCATTTCTTAATTCCTTCCCACTACTTCTCTCCTTGGTTCGCATGAAGGGGAAATGAAACTAGATTTATGCTTTAAATTCAGTTTTAAAACCACATTCCTCACCCTCCAGCCCACTGCAAAGCCACAGAAGCACTTGTATCAGCAACATGGAAAACAGCAGAGAGAACAGGAGATTCCCTTGGAAGTACTGCGAGTCTACAGCTATCATGACATCCACAACATACAAAAGCTAAAGATATATTATTCACCTTTGCAATACCCAGTCCCAGAGCTTTTCACGGCTCCACACTCAAGTCCTGACTAACTGGAAAACCCTCTGCTGCTGAAGCATCTAACACTCCCTCCCCTGAACACATATTAAGAGGGAAGAAGTCACATGTTAATAGTTTATAGCAAAACACAAACAGAAAGCTTCAACATATGCAAAGTTGACAACAAAATAAGCATATTTGTGTCTCTTTTCATATAACATCACTGCCAGTACTTCATAGCCTTTACACCCTCTCCCCTTGTTTTAACCTCAACAATTAATTTTTTATCTAGCACTAGTTCAGCAAAAGAATGGCTAAGGATTTCCTTTTTAAAAAAAGGCAAGAACTCTTTCAAATACATTTTTCTGCATCAGAGCTTCAGAAAACAAGCAGTTGCTGCCTGCCAGTTATCTGAGAATTTCAGTGAAACAGAACAGTGAAGTTATTCTCAAACTTAATCTCACAGGGAAGAGTTGCCAAGTAGCAAAAGCGAAGCTAAGGAGAACTTCTGTACCAACAGGATACTCCTGGTTCATTTCCTCCTTTGAACTGTGTTCTCTGGGGCTGTATCAGTGTCACAGATATTAACTCAGTATGAATTTAGGTCTCAGCTTGTCTCCAGCTGACTGCATGCCTCAATGTCTGTCTCAGAAGCAGCCTCCACCACCAGAGGTACTACTGCTAATCCCACTCCTGTCGGGAGTTTTGGCAGTGAACACTCGACTGCTCCTTGAACAGAGCAGGGATGCACAGATCACTACAACAGATTGCATCAAACACCTTTAATGCTGGGGTTTCCTGGGGGCTGGAAAGAGGATATTGTTTTATCCTTGTTGTCCTCATCCCCTGGCACTCAACAAGCCTTGACTGACCAGAAGGTTCCCCTCTGTCTTCCCAGGGTGCCCTTTCCCCACTGCATGGCATCACCTCTGGAAAAATGTACAGCTGCTTCCCGGCCACAGAATGACAGAAAACAGAGCTGCCAAGGTCACCTGCTCCATCCCCAACTCAAAGGCTTGATCCAGTCGATCCATGACACCTCTGTTTCAGTTAGTCTGGAAGATCCAGGCCTCCCCACCAGGTTTCAACATCTTTACAGTTAAAATTTTCCCCATGCACACAGCAAGGGAGATCCAGGTCAAGCAAGTCTCCTGCACTTCCTGCCAAATCCACCAAAGAGCTTTAACAACCTGTTCTCTCTTCCTTCTCACAGCAGGCTCACGAGTTAGAAGATTAATTCCCATCAGATTTTTCTTTCTTTCTGAAGGAAAATATTTTAAGTAGTTAGAACAGCAAAACTAAAGCAGTATGAAGTAGAAAGACTACAGCAATAAACAACTCATGGATAACCAAAGGACTTCCATCCTTCAATTAACAGAAGCCACTGATCGAAGACCTTTGGTTTATGCAACCTGGGAGGAAGTCCTGAAAGAAAGACACAGTCCCACCTCAGACTCTGCTGGCTAAGACATCCCCATAGGCATAAATGCTTCCTAATCACTACCAGTCGTACAGCTTAACAAAGCCAGTCTTCCTGCAGAGCAAGAAAATCCAAACCAACAAGTTCCAAAGTCCCAAATAATCTCATCTCTTTACCCAATTAAAAGCAATGTCTTTGCATCTGCAAACTCAATTATCCCTGAGAAAGGTATGTTGGAGCTATTAATTGTAGCTATAATCAGTTTGGGGTTGGTTGGTTGGGGGTTTGTTTTTTTTTTGCTTCTGAGACAAGTGTTTGTTCTTACAACTTGGATTTGTGAAGTCATTTTACTATCATAAAACACTTGAGGAAACATTCCCTTCTCCAGCACTTTTGGAACTCTCACTGGCATAGTGATTAGCCCTGTGTGTGCTCACCACAAGCTTTGTCTTCCCCCAGCACCAAATTTCAGTACTCCTTGCTTTGTTTACTGCTCCCTGTACTGTCCTCAAGCCTTCAAAGAGGCTGCAGTGATTCAGTGAAATGCAGCCTGACCTGATCTGTGCCATGACCCCAAATTTTTCAGAAAAAACGCTGACTTGCATCACCAGCTCATGATTAGGAGTTATTTTTAATTACTTTTTTTAGCTACCTTTCAGAAGTTGCTCCTACCATCAGGAACCCAGCAGTGAGCTGGCCCAAAAGCCTCATGCTATACACACAGAGCTTTTATATCCCAGCCAGCCTCTCTCTGATCAGAATCACAAGTATGGATCAGCCAAATAAGCAGTAAAAGGTTATGTACACCATGAAAAAAAATCAACAAACAAAGCTTTCTGAGGCACCTACAGCAGATCAGATAAGCTAGAACCTACTTTCCTCCTTCACAGGGTATACAAATTAAATAGAACCTTATCTACTGGAAACACCACAAGAAGTCACATGTGCAGTAGCTGAGGTTCTCCAGGGTGACCTTAATTATTCCCTGGTGCTCTGAAACAGAACTGGTCACTCTTCTGGTTCAGGAGAAAAGGCTATTCCTGGATGTTGTGGCTTCCTCCTGTTCCCCCCACCTCCACCCACCAAGCAATGAAAGAATCTGGTACCCTACAGATCAGGTTAACTCATTTTTTAATTATTCCACTCCATGCATTTTCCTCCACCACCAGCAGGACTACCCTGCTATTATAACAGCTGTAACAGAAGAGTAATAAAAAATCAAGTTTGTTTCAGGGAGGATATTTATAGCAAATACAGCTGACTAATCCTCATGCATGTGTAGCTTACCTAACACAGGCACTTCAAGAAACACACACCTGATTTGTATTAACTGCACCCTACACAAAAAGTTAAAGGATGTTCTTGGCTTGCAAATACCAAATGGATTGTGTAAGAGCTGCTTTTAATCAGCTTTATTTACACCACACATCCAGCTTCCTCCAAGATTCCCAAAACTCTCTGCTGTGTTGATGCTCTTCTCCTCAATGAGGGGCAGAATAAGAAACTCTGGAGTAAGAAAATACAGAAGCAGCAGAAGCAACCAGTCCCCAAGTGAGGGGCACAGGAGTCAGGGATTTATTACTGCAGCTACTTGTCACAGAAGGCCAGGGAGATCCAGTCAAGAATACAAAAGAGCTGGTGTTTCTTCTGGGCTGGGAGGAACTTTCTGCAGAAACTTATTATTTCTTAGCAAGTGGCTTGTTACTTGTCCCAAATAATTTTTCTGGAAAATAAATTGTTACTTTCGTTTTTTTGAAATCAAAGACGGCTGCATAAGTAGCACAAGAGTTTGATTAAAAGCTGATACTCTGGAAGAACCCAAGGAACATGTTGATGCAGCCTACGAGCATCAGGATAAGCTTCAATTAAAGCAGTCAGATAACCTGATCGTTCCAAACAACTTAATAGCTAAAAACTCTCTAGGCAGGGATGACCTGAGTCTGACAACATAAAACACAGAAGTCATCCATCACCATGATATTAGCAGGGAAAAAGAAAGGTAGGAACTTTAACAGAAAAAAAACCCACATTTAAGATATTACTATATCAATTCCAGTAGAAGTAATATGCCAGCAGAGCATTGGAATGGAAGAGGTTTTCCTTTTAGAAAGCAAAGGGTATGGGGTAAGGAAACCTCTTCTTTTATATAATGATTTCCTTAACAATCCTTATTTCCAACATTTTACTGCTCCCCCCAGCATTCATTTAACAAGGAGGCAATTTTATTCAGTGCTTTGAGCCCATCTCCAAAGCTGTCAGCTAAAACCATTCACCGCTGCATAAAACCAGCAATGTTAGTGCACAGCAAAACACAGGGTATAAACTAATCAGGTTCATTTCAAAGGATGCTTTTTATGCCAGCTAAAAGAGCACAAGAGGTGGGCAAAGCACCATGTTTAGAGAATCCTCTTTCCAACCTTAAACCTCTCACAGCACAGAGGAAATGCTACTCATCTGAGAAGGATCCATCATCCAGCCAAATGCCACTGGGATTGTTTGATATGGCATTTGGTTAAATATACACAAATACAGCAGAAAGCGAGATCTGGCTTTCACTGCATTCAAAACGAGTCAGAAAAACACAAAATCCCTTTCAGAGCAAAGTACTACACACAGCTGGGTTTCGGTGCACAGGAGGAAAGAAGGGCAGGAGGAAGATTGTTGATCTGCACCACCAGAGGCTCAGGAACAACAGCTTTGTTTGGAAACTATTTACAATCTGCTCTTAAACATCAGATCAAGGCTGCAAGTTTCAGAATTGAGACAAATCAGACTTCATAGCATGCAAGGGGACGAGAGACCTTAAAACCCCCCTGCCCTGACATTCTGAACGCTCTCCCAGCCTATCTGTGCTTCACACACACTCAAAGGGGCAAAACCCAACTGTTCACATTTTAGCCTGAGGAATGAACAGCAATAACACCACGTTACAGCTGGAACTTCGCTACATTAAACATTATGGAGAAACTACATTTCACTCAAAGGACCATTTGGGCCATTGAAAATAAAAGCACAACCCCAACAAGTCATTTCCTAAGAAATCAAGTGCTTTCCCTAAAACCCTATCAAGGACTATTTGATAGCTCACATTTTCATAAGAAAAGGTGATAGCTTTCTTATGACTTCAGTTCACCTCCAAATACAAGCAGTTGCAATGTCATTTTTGTGATTCCACAGACAGTGGAAGAAGTTCCAGGATGTCTGTTACAGCTTTTTCAAACACTCGCGCATGACAAGAATCTCCTTAGGTTGGTTTCAGTACCATTTAGCACAGAGGAAGAGATAAAATTTGCATCCATTTTGTGATCTCACCAGCAGTGTACTGAATAGAAAGTGAGGCACTCAACTACTGCATCCTGAGCTGCAACATCCAAGTCAAATTCTATCAATTTTAACATTCCTTTTAGCTTCCCAGGTAAAAAGACACCCTTACAAATGCACAGCTCCCAGTTCAATCCCAACTGCTGAACAGAATCCCAAATATTTGCCTCAGAAACACAAAATAAAGAATTGGATTTCCTTCTTTGTAACACTTGCAAGCATTGCTGCCTCTCTGAACACAGCAGCTTCCTTAATATCACTGATTCTGCATTATATCAACTGCTCCATGGCACAAGCTGTCAAAGGGAAGATAATCTACTGCACTGCCTGCTCCCAGCCCATTTAGAGTGGGTAAGTAAAAAGCAAAGAATTATCTTTCTGCCTGTTCTTGGTTAGCAAGTGTGTTATGTGCCCTAAAAATCCACACAGGATAAATTATTCCTCATATCCAGTTTGAAAGAAATACCTGAAACCTACTGGATCTGTGTGTGGATTGTAAGTACAGAGGCATCACAGCACTGCTGAAGCTGTGGGGGTTTTTAAAAAAGTCTTAATAAACCAGAAATTAACAGTGCAGCAATGCAGAGAACTAGACTTCAATGTATCTTCTTCAGACTTAAAACACGCTGACAGCTTACTAATTCACAGCAACCTTGGGTGTTTGCTTTTATCATAACCTATAACAAAGTTAATCAGACATCTCCAGCCAGGAAAAGATTTCTGCAAAGCCATTAAGTGTTTACTGCTGATCAGCAAAATTAATTCTGATCTATGCACCTTCATGACAGTAAAGTCTTTCAGTTTCACACTTTCACCTACAGAATGTTGAGATTTTGCTTCCCTTAAGAGAGCTTCCCAAAATGCTACATAAAATAAACATTGACCTTTCACAGGCCTTAGAAAGCACCACTTACTAAGAATGAATCAAAGCAACAGAACTGATGAATTCCTTAATGTTTTTTTCAGTTCCAAACGCTCAGGGATTCTGATCTCCAGAAGAATCTCACTACAGAGCTTGGCAAAGCAGTGCCTGAACAAGAGACCTTGCACTGCTGTGGTCTGCAGATGGGGAGGCATCTCCTCACTGAGGAGTTTTATGCAAGACAACCACACAAGACTGTGTTTATACAAGGATGCAGGCTCTGAAACTCCGAAGCCAAACTGAAAGGCTCTACAGAAGCAAAGTTTCCTAGAGCAAAATTTTCACTTAGCTCATCTGCAGGGCTATCCCAGCCTGCCTACTACTTCTGGTTACACTCTGCAAGCTGAAGTTTCATTCCAACAGATATTAAGTAATGTGCACAAGTGGCACAATGGTTTGTAGAACAGAAAACAAGTTTAAAACCACAGACAGTTCTCCCTCAAATTTTTTCCTTTGGAAATTCAGCTCCTTTTCTTTGCCAACACCCACAAAGACAGACAGCATACTATTACTGTTCTTGTTCACCAACTTTCAGGAAAACAAGCCACCCCATATGTTTCCCTCTGTTTCTCTAGATTCCTTTGATTTTAGAGGCAAGGATGCTCTATGGGGCAAAGCAGACCAAGAAAACACAGCATCTGTTTAAAGCAGTGTTTCCCCAAGTACAGGCCATAATATCAGGCAGCATTACAGGACTTAAAAGTAGCTTTTGCAAGCCAAATGGAAATTCAGCTGTGGAAATAAAGCTCATGAGCCCAAGACTGAAATTGGAAGTGCATTGCCCAGCAAAGCATGACTGCAGGAGCTAGTTCAGAGACACAGAAATCAAGTAATTGATTACAGTTGCCTGGCTCGAGAGATTCCCTCTTGCCCTCAAGTTTTTATACCTGACATCACTCTCCATAAGGGCACCTTGGCCTTGCCTCACTGTTTTCAGCTGAAGAGGGAAGTGGTACAATGCTAAAGAGCTTTGCATCCACTGCAGTGCATGAGGATAAATATAAGACTCAGATTTTATCAGTAATATCTCGGGTTTATGTGGGTTTTGGAGACAGCCAAATTCTTTCCCATCCTCCCCTGCCCAGCTAAAGGTGCTGCACGTGTATTTCAGAATATAAACCACACATTCCCTTGCTACTCTGGCAATAATACTTTGGCATTATACCCATTGGAATCTCTCTATGGGTCTCCCACAGCTGTCTTCCTTTCCTCCTACACCCCTATCAAAAACAGAAGGAAGAGCATTTATAGAAATCTCTCAGGCTCTACCACCCTGAGGGGGAGCAGAAGATAAAAATGACATCCAGAAATACTCACACCCCATCAGTCTGTTTCAGTATCTTTGTAAAACTCCGAAGCAAATCTCCTGAAACTGCCCATTATAAAGGAACAAGCCTGAAATCTACTGAAGAGACGTTCATGTCTGAACAAATCCCAAATTCTTCCTTTCAGAGTTTTGGCCAAGAACAAAAATTCTCCACTAGGCTATTTTACAACTACTAGGAAAAGGAGACTTTCCACATCCAGAAAATTTAAATGTTTGAGTAACACAGAACACTATTCTTAGCTCTGAACTGAGCTCATACACAAGGCAAAATATGAGGCTGCTGAACTACATGGGACATTGTTTACAATTCTCAAAGTGGTTTCAGGCTGTGTTCAAAATGACTCCAAAAAGCTGGTTTTCCAAGAAAAGATGACATTCAGAGTTATTCTCATCTACATCCACCCCTCAGTTACCTGGGGTAGCAGAACATTCGTGTCCATTCCCACTCAAACTCAGCATCCCAGCACTGTTATTACTACTGCAGGCAGCACAGGTGAAGCAAGAGTAGTGACAAGGAGAACAATGAAAAAACAAGGAGTTTCATAAGCCAGGGAACCAGCAAAGCATGATTTCCTCTGGGTACGTGTCTTGCAGTTGGATTCCTTCTTTGTCTACTGAGGTGACAGCTCCAATTGAAGCTTTTTCTCAGAGGTGAGAATCAGTCACACGGATTCCCTGATGTCTAACAAGGAGGGGGGTGGGAATCTCATTCATCTTCCAGCCTCTCCTCACCAGAGCTCAAATAGCATCGGGAGCCCGTGGAATAAAATCAGTTCAGTGACATCCTTCATTTCCAGTTACAGACTACAACCTCACCTGTCACTACATCTCTCAGTAAATCACAGCATATTCACCAGAGGCAGATGGAAAATGACTGGGATAGGGAGCCAGCAGTGCCAGCAGAGCTGAGGATTCAGTGTCCTCCTGCAAGACAACTGCCTGGACAGTCAGGAGCAGCCACTGCTTCGCTCCACCTGTGGCATCACCATTCCAAAACTGAGCACCTTGTTCAACAGCTCATCCCACAAATACCAGCAGTTCTAGAGGCCACATGCAGTTACGACCATCAGTGTGAAACAGGCACCTGTTCAGAACTTCTCCAGATTTTTACCAGGATTCATCTATGTCAAGACAAACTGCCCATCTGAACAGTCATTATCTGGACTTTTGTTGCTCCAAAACAACAAATAACAAGAAACTAAAGGGTCCTGTCAAATTCTGCTTGCTATACCACAGTTTAAAAAATTTGACAGTAGTATCACACTGCATATGTCTGTACATCAAATAAACTCCATCCTTCTCCAAATATAGAGTAAAGTCTAGGAACAGAAGCAGGAAGAAAATGAAATGTGTGTTCTTCCTAACCAGACCAGCCTTTAGATTTAATAATGACTAAGTAAACCAAAGACTGCTCACAATCACTAAGTTCATGCACAAATAAGAATGGTGGCAGGAGGTGAGAGAACATCCCTTTGCACTCGTGGTTACAATGAATGAGTTGTTTTTACAAATGAATACACTTATTTTCTGGATATTAAAGACCATCATACATCCTTATCTCTTCTAGTTTAACTCAGATAACAGTTGAGCGTCAGTGTTTTGGTCTCTTGACTTAGGCATGACAAACTGATCTTTAATGCATTTCTCAATCTCCACACAGCACAAAGCATCCCACTTTTACATCTGACATATTCATAACTAATTTCACCAGTTCACCAAAGTGAGACAGCTGCTTTTTCTCAACTGTCATTTCTGCCCAAAACTTACAAATCAGCCCATACTTCTGTTGGCTTGGGTCTGAATAAGAGTCTGCAACTGGACCCCAGCCAACCCCAAATTCAGTTCCTTCCTTCCCGCCTGGACTGGCTATAGAATGCCCAGAGGTGAAAGAGCAAATCACTTTTGCCTCAAAAATCTGCTTACCCTTTAACAAAGTATCATTTTACCATTGTTCTCTCTCCACCAAGAGATTTCCAGTAGGTAAAGCCATAATATAAACCAGTCTCCTCCAAAGAGTTGAAGGTGCAAACCAGCAATAAATTCCTGAGTTGAATTTAAAGTCACATTGCACATCATAAACTACAAGGGTACATGGAGCTTGACTTAGACCCTGCTAATCACTTAAACCCTGGCTTTACTTACAGAGGGAACTGTACTTTCTGTAGTCTTCCTGCATCCTTACATGGACAGCTATTTGCTGGATCACACCAGTCTCTGCATGCAGGAAACTCCAAACTCGCAATAAAACTGGATATATGGCACTCCAGTTTTGCAGCTGGATGAGGGATTGCACAACCAGAGATAAGGCACAGCTGAGGGAGCCATGGAACTGCAGCATTTTGTGCTCAAACATGGAAAGGAAGGCACCAAACCCAAGTCAAAAGTTAAAGCTCTTTTGCTCTGACAGCAAGCAAACTATGAAAATACTGGAAAAAAAAACCAGCTTATTTATCTTTCAGAGGCAAAAGAAGGAACATATCTAGAGCTTTTGGGAAAGCTCCATCAAAGTCTTCAAATGGGTGCAGGGACTCATTACCAAAAAGGGTAGAAAAGAACAGTTGAGTATTAAGAAAATATCTGCGAAAATTATGGGGAAAAAATTACAGTGCACATCCCTAAAACCAAACAAGCAGCTTGCAGTCTCTACCCCAGCACCTTCAGCAAGGCACCTCACCTAGAGAACAAAGCTCAGCACAGTCAGTAATGCTAAAGCACTGCAGCTTCCATGGTCACTGCCCATGGAGCCACGTCCCTGCAGCCTCCCGGAATGCCAGCGCCATCCCAAGGGCAGCTGCATCATCAGTGATGTTTTGAGGCATCCCCTCATCTTTCAGACTTTTCATTCTTCCAGTGAAGCCCAGTTAAAAACACACGTGGAGTAAAAAAACATGCAAGGCTTGTCCATTTGGCTGTTGCCAAACTTCCTTCTACAGTTTTTGCTCTGACAGAAGAAGTTACCCAGCTGCTTGTGTGGACCAACACCTGCCTCCTCACAGATCTGCCCCAATTCCAAATCATTCCATTTGCTTAATTTGCTGGTAGTTTTTTGGCAAAAGCCACCAAGGTGCAGACAACCCATTTAATTAAATCTTCTGGCAGAGTCAGATGAGGGAACACTTATGAAGAATTCCTCTGCTTGCACTGCAGTCCTGCAGCAGGGCACTGCCACCTCTCCCATCACACACGTGGCTCTGGGACTGGTGGAATGGGACTTCTGCCCACAGCCCAGCACAGAAGGCCACACACCAAACTCATGAATCTAAACTCGCTCCCTGATACACTGAGAAACTATTCCAGCAAATTTTAAGATTCAGAATGCAATTCAAACTAAGTATTGCATGTAAGTTAGCAGAAAGGTTAGGGCAAGCTCAAGGTAATAAATCCTATCAAGTCTGAAAGATTCTTCTTCAACACCAAAATGATTTTGAATCCAAGTATTGAGCTGCACAGCTATTTGCTCTGAGAGGTCAAACACGCACTAGGAGGAAGGCAAGTTGAAAGCATAGCAACATTTTGGTATATTAGTCAATGTTCCATAAAAAACACAGTCAATCTGTGAGGTGCTGAACCCTGCCACAGGATGTGCTGGGAAGCAGGAGCCACGTAGCCCTCGCTATCTTTCACCAGCTCAGCGTCTCCTGTGAAAGGAGGACACACACACACACACACACAGAGACACTACTCCTGTTTCAAAGGCTGTGCCTTCACCAGCACTAAATCAGACACCAACAATCAAACTGAATTCATGCTGTTGCACATGAAGAAATACAGCTGTGCTTGTATCAAAGTTTCAGACCATTAACTTCTGTGTCCAGACTAAACAGTTCTTTCACTCTCCCTAAGGGCACATGCTGGAGGGTTTGCACATTTGGGCTCCAGTTTATTTGTAATAGGCAAGCAGAGGTTCAAGCTTTTATTCACTTCAATTTGTTTACTTTCATACAGTGACTAATTGTCTTCAGACAGACCCACGCCGTCCTCACCCATGACATTTCCATGCCTTAAGAGGATACACCTCAGAAGTTTGAAGCCTACCTGTTTGTTGAGGCATTACTAAAGCCAGCCAGTTTGAAGAACAAAATTGTTTTGTGACAGCTTATGAACTTACTGGATTCTAAATTAAAGACAGCACACATATTTCTGGGTGAAGAGTAATTTGAAAGCCCACTAAACCCATCATTACAGTTCAATAAGTGTTTCTAAAAGTTAAAAAACTGTTCCTTGGAGAGAAAGACTGACAACAATTTTTTGTCCTCAATTCCTTGAATGTAAAGAGAAAAAAAGAATAATTTTGCAACAACAGGGGTCAGTTAACATTACAGTACTCAAGGAGATGACCATAATGCTTCTTGGCCTTCTGCTTTTAAGCTACTATGTGCCAGCTGTCTCCTAACTTTTCTTGCCTGTCCCTACTCGTTTGGGGGGAAGTACAACAAACAGACATTTTACACAGTATTTGTCTCACTGTACAGCTGCCTGCCTGCACCTCTGGTAAATACAATAAGTTGCTACACAGCAGTGTAGCTATATCACAGTTAATATAAGCAATAAATATGACAGAAGAGCATGAGGTCTTTATTGACAGACACTCAATGAGGGCACGTGTGGCCTTTGTACCAATTCCCTAGAACAGAAAGCCTTCTGCTATCCAGGTACAGCCCACATCTACTCCATCCTCCTTGAAACACGTGAGTTCCATCTACAGTGAGGTCAGTGTGCAGTATTAAAAATTATATTGTTAAATGACCTGAAGTAAATCACTTGCAGAAGCACAAAACAGAGCTCGCTTGCTTTCCCTCCCTCCAGGAGAAACAAACTGCCGTTGAAAGCAGGATGCCTAATAGGTCCTTCAGCTATCAGCACCTTCATATCATTCCTCATCGAACAAAGCTCATCTCCAAACCATTTTGCTTTTAATACAACCAACTCTTCAGCCCTGTAGACATTGTCTGTATCCATTTTCACAACTGCTGTTTATAATGTGTTCCCTCCAGATGACATTTCTGTTGTGAAACAGAGGAAAGCTTTTAGCTGAATTACTCTTTCTTCTCCATGAGCCAATAACTGCTGTACTACCCAGCTGCGTGCGTGCTTCCCAGTGACCTCACGTGAGGACTTCCAAGGCTGGAATATGAAGAACTGAGTGAAACTTCATTGCAAAACAGCTGATACTTGCTATTTTCAGGAACAGAGGTGATACTAATCAGTACAAGTAATGGTAGAAGCATTGTCTAGATGAAGACAGTGCAAGTCCAGTGTCACCTTGTTCACACACCACTCATAATCCCATCACACTAAAATGCTGCATCCTCCTGCCACACAGCCCCTCAGCGACAAGTCTTCCAAGACCAAGTATTTTAAACTGCTGAAGCTTCACTGTACAAGGATTTCCTACAAGGACTGCCTTCCAGGATCCTAAGATCTTTTAACTCGAGCCAACAAACGCTGTTTGTGGAAAGGGAAGGAGAGATGTTTATTCCTAGGCAAACCCAAAGGTTACTCTTAGTGCTGAATTCCCAGCACCACAATGCCTACTCAGACTTTAAGAAAACCCTACAAACAGTTTGCTGCCCACCATCCTTCCCTGGTCTTTGTTTGATTTCAAATCATTATCCAGTCACCAACACTGCAGAGTCCCAGCCAGAGAGTATTTGCACAGGAGGTCACATTGCAAGGTCAAACAGAGGAGTCAGCACAGAAGGGGCACAGCTGGTGGTGTGGAGGGTGCTCGATGCTGCAGCACAGCTGAGGAGCTGGGACAGCGCTGCTCCTGTTCCTGCCCTGCCCTCAGAGCTCACTAATCTCTGCTTTGGAACTCCCACTGCTCTCGACTGTACTCTTTGCTTAACACGAGCACCAAGACTATTGCAGGCTAGCGAGTAATAGGATTAAAGCAGTCTAATCCCAGATGTTACTTACAGTTTGTCAGACAAGTCACGAATTGGTCCCCCAAAGTAGGGGAATGTCACTATGAACTCAAGAGCCAGGACTAACCCGCATAAAGCTACACCAGGAGATGCCTAAAAACAAATACGATGCAAAGATAAGGGAGGCATAAAATTCTGAACTGCATCTTATCAAGAGGGAAACAAGCCCTCTAAAGGAAGAGCAGGAGCCCTTCAACATATTTGCCTATGCAGGTGACAGAACTGAAAAATCCAAGTGATGTCTTTATAAAACAAACCAAATGAGCAACTTTGCCTCAGAAGTGTCTGGAAGCAGGCACACCCTCTATGCCAGCGTCCCCATTCCTGTCCCTCAAGGTTTAAACTCGTGACAAGTCACATGCAAGCTTTTCAGTGGTGACCTTGGGACAGAGCAAGAATAAACATAAGGATTTCTGTTGATAAAAGAAAAAGCATCCTCAACACAAACGAGATTTAGGGTATCAAACAGTAGAGGCAAAAAAGGATTTGACAGCAAAAAGTACACTGGAAACCAGCTAGAGATCCTGCTTCAAGCTGGGAGCTTAGACCAAATCCTCCTCCACTTCACTTGCCTTGCTGACCACAGGACAAATAAGTCACAAGTATGACAGTGCAAAATAACCAGAGACAACTGAGATGACATCACAAGAAGCACTAAACAAAGACTGTAACTAACACGCCAGAGGAGTCATATTTGGAAGGTTTCATAGCCACACCAGGCTATGAAGTGCTCAGGACAAACTGAGAACCAAAGGCTGTGCAGATGATACCAAGAGGAAACACAACACTTCAGTAGGACTTTGCAAACAGTTGTAAAACTTCTCTGCTGGCACCCTGAGCTAACAAACCCTGCCTAGAGCATGGCACAGGGTCAGTGCTTCATCACACTCAGACACCTTCTCATCAGGTTACAGAAGAAGGAGGTTGTTATCTTCTAAAAGCATCAAGTTTATACCTTCTATCACTACTGAGAAAGTTAGAGAGCAGCATTAGTTCTCTAAGTATAAACCAGCCATAATTTCAGTTTGAACTGGATAATAAAAAGCTCTTGACTTCTTAGGAAAAGTCTGTTCTCAAGCAACCTGGTAAGCAAAGTTGAAGAACAGCCTGCTGTTAAGAAGGAGCATGAAACAGCTTAAGTAGGCTACTGCTTTCAGCAACAAAAAACAAACCTTAATAGCCTAGAAAGTAACTTCTTGGTTTATATGCATATTTTAAAGTAAAACTATGTGGACTATTACAGTATTTACCCATTATGAATTTCAGCTGAAAATGGAAAACTATTTATCCCTGATTCTGCCAGGATCGAAGAGGAGCAGCTACTTGGTTCTACACAAGAAGTGCAGCAAAGGCAAAGTCTACATTTCCCAGACTTGTTTCTTCAGACTAAACTGTCTGTTTTCCATATTTTAAGTAAAAAACCCTGAGTCTTCCACTTCCACATGTGTGACCTCCTGCCTGTACACACCAAGGGGATTAGTTTAACTTCCAGAATGCACTCAGTTTCCTTTTTATAACAAACATTAAATATGCAGACTTTTGATGCTGTGATTTGCTTCAATAAACATAGATTTTAGAGTCTGACGTTTCTGCTCTCTGATTTTACATCGGTACTGAGATGTTATGAATAAAGCCTACAGCTGGATACAAATCTGCACTCTGAGAAAGTCAAAAGTACTCCAAGGAATAGGATAGCAGCAGAAAACCAACTCAAGTATGTTTTCTTTCTTAGCTTAAATGAAGCAAAACCTTTGCTCTATCCAACCATACACAAGCTTTCAAAAGAAATCCACAAACCTTTCCTCAGATACAATCCTTTCCACTTTTTTCCTACACTGCAGTTAATGTTCTATTCAGACACAATTCTTCTGGTGTTTGATTAATCCCCTTACAAATTCCGAACTGACCCCGATCACACATTCTCAATATGCACATATAAACGGCACATATGCCATAAACTCAGCACAAGACCAAAGTTCTCCAAGGAGCCACAGTCAATAACAAAGAAAAAAAAATAAAATTTGTGTCTCCAGAAGAGCAGCCTTCCAGCTATGACTGCTGGAGCCAATGATTCTCACAGAATCACAACCTTGAACACATTTAACTGGTGGTTCCCATTATGTGCTACAATCACTCCTTTAAATGAAACCTCAAGTACATTTTAAAATAAAGCATAAAAACAGAACTCCAGTTCTGCTAAACCTAAGCAGTTTCACCGATACATCGACACCAGTTAGTGCAGAAAATCACCAGGTCATTAAAAAAAGCCTCAGTCTGGTATCAGACAGCAAATCCATCTACGTGCAAACTAAGTCCCCAGCCTAATTCCACAGCCAGGATAACTCTCCCTCCTCCTTCAGTCCACGCACAGAGGCAAACAGCAGTCAAGGACAAGCAGAGATACCACACTGCATCTGCCAGCACCACTGGAAACCTGCATCAGCTTCCTCCTGAACTACACAGCAAGAGACAAACAAGAGTTATGTGGAAACCCAGACAAGTAAGTTAAAAAAATGGAAATGTTTTTATAAGCAGAAGACATCCCAAAAACTTTATTTGCCCTGCAAGGAGGTAGTAGTAGTGAGAACTTTAATCAGTCAGAAAAAGCCAGTATGAAAAACAGGAATTTAAAAATGCATGTCCCTTCAGATTAACATAAAGAAAAAAGACTGTTTCAGATCTAAAGTTGTTTCAAGTATATAGTGGTCCATCAACGAAAAGAGCTTCCCAAAAATTACCACAAAATGTATCACTGTAAAAACAGGTTGGAATTTTTGTAGAATCCCAGAATGGTTTGGGTTGGAAGAGACCTTAAAGACCATCCAGTTCCAGCCCTCTGCTACAGGCAAAGACTCCTTTCACTAGACCAGGTTGCTCCAAGACCTATCCTTCTATTCTACTTTCTCAAAAGGTTAAATTTAAGCACAACTACACTGTTTATTCGAGGATGTCCAACAGTCCACATGAAACAACACTCACATAACAATTCACAGTGGCTTCTTTCAGCACTGAAGCCTCCAAGTTAACAAATTTATTTATTTTAATGGTAGACAATGGAAAATTTACACATAAAACGTTGACAGCAATTGCAAAGTGACCACTGTAACAACACTGAGGGCCAGCCCTCAGAGTTTTGTCTGGTTAAATTAAAAAAAATGCGTTAGATACTGCAAAACCCTTTAAGTCTGTAAGACAAAGTCTTTGTCAGCTGAGGATGGACCAGGCGGCACCTCCTTGCTAACGAGTAGCAAATACCAAAGAAGTGTTTGGTTAGTATGAAACATTCCATTTACATGCACACAACTACCAGAAACCCCATCCCAAAGTGCCATATAACAAAGCATCAGTGTCAGCTACAAATCCCTCACTGCTACGGAACTCAGCCACTGACTACAGCTCGTGTCTCTGCTGCTCCTCCTTCAATTTACATCATTTTAATCAAGTGACTTTTCTGAGAGGTCACAGCTGCCCATCCCCAACACACAGTCCCGAAGGAGGAGAGATTTAAGGGCACCAGGCCTTTGGTGACAGTCACCCCCCTCAGCCAGGGACCAGCTCCTGCACGCATTAAGCAGAACCGTGCTGGCTGGAATGACACTGCTGGAATAAAGTCTACAGAGCACAATTCAAAGTTAGGGGACAAAGGGGCATCAGGAGGAAGGGGCCAGAACATGCAACAAGCACCTCAAAATGTTAACAAGAAACCAGATAAGTCAAACAAAAGCTACTGACAAACACTAACAAACACCCTGACACTATTCAGGTACTTGGTACTGCATTCAGCATCTCCTGCTTAACTCCCTCCAGCCCCACGTTCCAAGAAATATATAATGAGCCATTACTTTGACAGGACTTCAAACAAAGCTGCTTTCTTTTTTTCTTCAAAAAGAATTAGAATATGAATGTTTCTGCTTCACCAAGAAATCCAGAGCCTTTTGTGAACAGATGATGCTACGAGCAGATGTACACAAGCAGATTCACAATCAAGCAGATGATCTCTTCTTTACCAGCCATCTTGACCTGTCTGGCTCGATTTACATAAACTGTTTCTATTCACTACAGCATTGATTATGTAAACCTCGACAAAATCTTAACCAAACACACGCTGCCACATCACTGACAGCACAGACGTAGCACAGCGCTGGGAGAAGGTTATTAGAAATGTGTTTGCTGCACCGACCGACACGAAACGCCTTGGGCTTTACTGGGGCTCCCATGAAGGCGCAGGCTGAGCAACCACAACTACTGCGAGACAATAAGGAACGCGTCCTGCTGGGAGAGCCGCCTCCTGCCAAAAAAACGCCTTCCCCTCCACTTAAAGGTCAAGGTACAGCAACCCCACTTTAATACTGCTAAGGCAGAGGGAAAGCAAAAGATAAAGGGAAAGTTTTGTCATCTTAAAAACAGGAGCTCAGCAGTTTGCCAGGTATGCCAATTCCTTTGTTCATCATCCTTTTCACCACCTAATTTAAAAGTCTTACAGTTCAAGACACAAGTTATTCATCAACATCACAATCAAGGCTTAAAAAAAAAAACAAAAAACAACCCACACAGTGTCTCAAAACAGCTTTTTCTTTTTTCTTTTTTTTTTTTTTAAATCTAGCTGCGAGGCTGCGCTATCAATTTTAATCAGGCAGTTGTAACAGGAGCTGCAACACTACGCTTCTCCTGGTCCCCAGGTCTCAGTTTCACTACAGGGAGGAGAGCAGATTTACATTGTCTTATTTAAATAAAACTCCAGATTACAAGATTTTAGTACAAAATAGGTATTAGGAGGTTTTTTTAGCATACTGAACAGCTTAAGCTGTTCCAGGAGTTCCTAGTCACAAACATTGAGTCACCAAAAAAGAGAGAGATGTTTGCATTGTTTATGGCACCACAAACAACATTTAAGACATCTCTGATAGGACACGCAGTAATCAACCCCTAAAGTGGCAAATGGATCTTAAAACGCCCATCTTCGGTCTAAACATTAAAAATACAGTTACTGAAGTCATGAGATTTCCTGGACCGCTTCCACACGTTTACCTACCCCTACATCACCCTGCCAGGCACATTGTGTAAGCAGTGACAGCCAGTGCCCCATTGTTCCAGCGCAGCCACAGAGACACCGTGACCAGAGGGACCCGGCTCCCGTGCACAGACTTCTCGTTCCCGGTTGCACTGCAAGGACAACAGGATCTGTTTGCCTTCTCAGTGCATCCTACACCTACAAGATGCAACCTCAGTAGTTTCAGAGAAAGCTGAAATGCAAACAGGACCTAAACTCAGCCACAGACATTTTATTTAGACTTTACTGGCACGTTTCAACACACATAGTGAAGATCAAGAGCCCAGCAGAACCGATAAGCCGAGATCAATGCGTCCCCATATTAAAGGCAAAGCACACCAGACTTTGCCAGGTTAAGATCAGAGCCAAACATTTCATACTTCTGCACTTTCAACTGCTGCTAAATATAGTAAAGCAACAGAAAGGAAAACGCTTCCAGCTGTGCACAAAGAGCCTCTGCAGCACAACATCAATTTATTCACTCCAATTTAATTAAAGATTCCGCATTATACTATGACTTTATTGTCAGAGACAATGTTGCACAGCTGAGCTCACCCTCCATTTCCACAACTGAAACAGTAAGAACGTTTCTCTATTAAATTTAGGGTCATATGGGTATTTCTCACGAATCGAGGGACTTTAATTCGAGGATTTCGAGTACCAGCTACGCCACGTTCATGGTAGCAGCTGTGTTTTATTCCACGGTAACTGCATCTTGACCCAGTCTCGTGACAGGAAACATTTAGCATCCCTTAAGGAAAAAAAGGTGCACTACTGGATCCCAGTACCCAGCCCGGACTGCTCTTTTTCAAACAGTTGTTCTGCCAAGGTGAACACGGCTCTTTATAAAAGGACCGAAGCAGAACAAAAAATCCCTAAGAAACCAGAATAGGGTTTTCTACGACCTTGCAGCAAATATGTACCAGATTCTGGGGGAGGCTGAGTAACGCAGCGAGGCTATGACTGTTCTGCTTCGCGGCTGGCTCGAAACCTTTCTGTTGCGTTTAGGACTAAAAAAAATTACTCCATTAACCATATGTTAGCACGTATTAAACTACCAAAATTAAGCATCTCTTCTAAGGTTCGCGAGGGCTCTCAGCACGCACGGCTCAGACGCTTCTCCCTCATCTGCTTCCGCAGCGCTCAGCAGAGCGGCTGCGAGCTTTAACAGCAGGGCAACAGCGTAATGCCAAGCGGATTACTTTAAGATCCATATCAAGCCGAGAAAATAAACATTTCCACGACGAATCTGAATATAAGTGCTTCACCCTCCTCCCCTCTCTCCCCCTTCTCCGCTCTTCATTCCAAAGTCATCTCCCTGCCATCTGCAAGGAGGACGCCGTCTCCCGGAGCAGGCGGCGGAGGGACGGCGGCACCGGCGGAGGGACGGGGCCCGCAGTTGTGTGCCATAACCCCGCACCTCCGCTCGAAGTTTCTTCCCCAGCCCCGCCGCGACCTCGATGTCCCAGGGCGGCCGGACCCTACTCCGTCCGCCCGCCCGTCACTCCGGCACCGGGACCCCGCAATGGCCGCACCGCGCGGGCCCCTCAAGCACGGGGACCACCCCCATCTATCCATCCATCCATCCATCCCTCCCTCCGTCCCCGCTCCCCTCCGGCACCGGGATCCCGCTTCATCCCTCCCCGCTTCCCTCCGGCACCAGGACCCCGCAACGGCCGCACCGCGCGCCCCGTCACGCACCGGGACTTCCCCCCCTTCACTCCTCCATCCCTCCCCGCTCCCCTCAGGCACCGG
>VXAC01006300.1:129940-168615 GCA_013399225.1 Rhipidura dahli
TTTTTTTTTGTCCCCTCTCCCTGTAGTTATTTATTCATGCTTTGACTCCTGCTTGCTCCACACAGTTTCCAGCATGAAGTCAAGGTAAACATTTCTACCTCCCAAAATCCGCACGGTCTCTGTGCCTCACTGACTGACGGCAGCAGCGATGGCAGCTTGGTGCTGCGGGGTGTCACCTTCACCCCAGGCACCCTGTCACCTCCCCTGTGCCCACAGGGCACGGCTGGCACGGTCAAGGCGAAGGAGACAAGGTTGGACTTTCATTCTTTCCCCTCCTCCTCTTTTGCAAATGTGGAACGGTGAGAAGGGACATTGTCTGCAGGTCCGTGGGAAGCACAAAGCCATGGCTGTGCTGACCTCCTTATAAAAATTCAAGCCTGTCCTCATTTTTCCTGGAGGTTTTGGTGGTTTGCACACACGTATCTTTGTCCTGCCCCCACCCCCAGCACTGACCACTCCAACAGCCTCCAGTGCAGCCCAGCCCTGCTGCCCACACCAGCAAATCTTGACAGACCCAGTCAAAACTTCGACAATCAGGGAGAAATTTTGAAAATTCTATCTTGGAGAAAAAAAAAACAACAAACAAACTGCTCTTATTTCCAGTGATGCTGCCAGTTCAGTTCAGTGAAGCTCAGCTGGCAGTGCTGACAACTCAGCTTTTTCCAAACTCAAGCCCTTGAAGCCTCTCTGGCTGGTCTCTCATCACTGCAAGCACGGGGAAGGGTGGGATGCTGACTGTGTAATTTGGAGATTTTCACTTTAAATAGATTCTCTGTGACCACTGAGGTCCCTGGCCGGAGTCTGTGAATTTTAAAAAGGATTAATGCTGTGGGAACCTTCATCCAGATGCCCCCCAAAGAGGTTTTGACCTGGTTCTGTGCTGAGTACTTTGCCCTCCTAAACCTACCGCTTCAAATCCCTTTTGCTTTCCTATTTCCAGCCCTATTGTTTGGGGGGTTTTAGCCCATTTCAGGCATTTAAATATTGAGCTCACTACTGGTATTAAATTTTTTTAAAGGTTGTTGATTTAACAACCTCACACTTATTTTTTTACACATTATATTTATATATTTATATTTATTGTGATGTTTATACATTATGTTTATACTGGGAGGATGGATGCCCACAGTTACACAGGCTACAGAATTGGGAATTCCAGTTCATGGGGTAAGACTTGAACTTCACCCTGGGATGTGCATGAAGGGTCCTCACCTCTCCCTGCCTCCTGGCTGCATTTTTGGGTTGATGCAGGGTCCATCTGCTCTGCTCCTGTCTGAAAACTTGGGATTTAAGCAGCATTTGGGAGTTACACCATTGGTAAATACATGGGATATGCTGGGTTTCTTCCCTTAGCCACAAGCAGGATTAAGGCCAAAGAGCTTCTTCCTGCCAAAAACAGGGAGAATAATCCTGTCATAAGCCATTAATATGGAGCTGCATTGGCACTTGGCAGCAAACCACCAAACCCACAAAGTTGTGTTTAATTTGCTGTTAGAGGACAGGCTGAGTCTTCCTCACTCAATTATTCAGAGACGACATTTCAGCACCAGGTCCTGGAAAGAGGCCACCCCTCAGCTCTCCATGACTGCACATCTCCATCCTGGCATCGCTGGCACTGCCCATCCACTGCTGCTCTCATGGGAATTCCATTGATGCCAGCATGATTTTTGCCTTTTCTTTTATACCCCTGTTACACCTTTTTACAATTTCTGGATTCCTGGTGCTTTTTGCCCACATTCTGGGACTTGTTTGCCAAGCTGGGACACTGAACATCTCAGAAGCTTCGCAGTGAGGGATCAGTGTGCCCAGAGCCCAAGGGCCTCTCCAGAACACATTTTGGAACCTGAGATAGAACCATCCAGGGGAAGGTTCCTTAGGGAGGGGGCTCACTGGAGCCTCTCATTGGNAGTTTCCATAAGGTTTGTTCTCCCTCCTCCCATCCCAGCCCACAGGTCCCCATGTGAGCCAGGCTCCCTGACAGTGCTGGGCTTTGCCTGGTGACTTCCTGCCTTCCCTGGCTTCCGGTCAGACACAAAGCCTTCCCCCATCATCCAGGATGTCATTTTCTATTTTTACTCGAATCCCTTTAACTTTTTGACATTTTTAAGGCAGCAGCCTGGAGGAAATAGATTATCCCACCGGTGGTACTGCACAGCTCCGGTCCTTGGTTAAGAAGATAAAACTTCTTCTTCTCAGGGTTCATCACATTCCTGAACTGTTTGTGACTCCTAACTCACAAAAGAGCGAATAAAATGCCTGTGAGGTTTTGTTCCATAAAATTTTATGATTAATCATCATATCCTTCATGTGGATGGGGAACAACAAGCAAGGAATGTTTCTCGTTTTTGAATACAGACAGCCTGGGAGACAACTGCAGCCTTTTCTCTCAGCTCCTTGGGTGTCTCTTGGCTTCCTTAAATCCCACCTGAGTCTGGAAGCTGTTTAGCTGTCCCAGCATTCTGTGGGAACATGAAAAGTGGGGCAAAAGGATGTACTGATGGTCTTTCACAAACTGCAGTCACTGACACAGGGACCACTGCTGGTGTTTTCTCACAGAGTCACAGAATGGTTTGGGCTGGAAAGGACCTTAAAGATCATCTCATCCCAACCCCCCTGCCATGGTTGCTTCCACTATCCCAGGGTGCTCCAAGCCCCATCCAACCTGGCCTTGGACACTTCCAGGGCTGAGGCATTCACATTTTCTCTGGGGAATTGTTCCATCATTGTCCTCACTCATAGTGCAGAACCTGAGTTTGATACTTCCTTCTTCTAGTTCTGCAAATGCAGGGTCTAATCCTGCTTTTAATTGTGGCCTATATTTCTTGCCAAACAAACTTGCTGTAAGGTCTCACTTCTCCTTTGTTTCCAGCACCTGGAGATGTGCAGAACAACCACTGCCTCAGGAATATTTTGAAGCAACAAGAGGAGAAACTCCAGAGCGGCTCCAGGGAGAACGCTCCCACGTTCCTGAGATTCCTCTTCCAACACTCCTCACACAGACTCACCATTTTATTTGCAAAAACTGGGAATGCTTCCAAATCCCAGCCTGGAAAGCCTTTCACACACACACACACCAAAAAAAAAAATACAAAAAACAAAGCAACAGAGGAAAACCACGCTTTCCCCCAGTGTGGAGCAGGAGACCCTTGCAAGCAGCAAAGCCCCTGCAGCTGTGCCCCTGTGAAGGGCAGCGTGCTGTGAGTGTTCACCACTGATCTGATGCTTCCCAGGAAGTGTGCAAGGCCCAGGATTTCAATTTGCAAGCACAGCTCTGGGTCGTGTCTCCAAGGATGACGTGCTCTTCATCCGCAGGAAAATTCAAGGTGGGAATAAACAAGGTTTGCTGGGAGCCCTGGCAGAGCAGGGTCGCCTGGCAGAGCTTTTGAACATGTTTTTCTTGTGCTGGTGCCCCCAGTGTGGAGCAGCTGCTGGATCCCATGCACCTGGGTGACAGACTCTTGGATTTGCCCCCATTTTCCCAGCAAGTGGGAAAAATAAGGTAGAAACAGAGGGTGTTTCTGCTTGTCAAGGGTAGGACACAGGTAACTCCTCACACCTGCAGGCTGGGCAGGCATGGGGTTGATGCCAACTTGGACTGATGTGAGCAGCAGTGGAGGAACCCCTTTTAGAGGTGCAAATTTTCCACATGGGCTTGGGGTTTTGGGGCAGAGGTTTGACTTTTTGCTCTTTATTTTCCCACTGGAGCTGAGAAAAACCACTGACCTTGAGTGAGCAATTTCCCTTCTCTCCATGTTCTTCACTGTGTCTTGGCCAGTTACTGCCAGTAACACAGACAGAAGAGGGGGAAAAAAGCTGAAACAATGTATATTACATTGTTCTAACCTCATTTTGCACATCCTAAGCACTTGTTCTGCTGATCAGGGAAACAAATGAACTCTGCTTTTCCCGACCTGATCTCCCGCTTGCTGCAGCCTTTCCTGGAGCTGCAAACTCTCAGATCCAGGGGTGACAGCTCCCCACCCAAATAAGGCAGATGGGTGGCACCGAGGGATAACTTGAATTTAAAGGATGGGCTGGTCACAGAGGAGCTGAGACAGGGCCAGAGGCACCTCGGTCTGCATGCTGAGGTGAGCAGCCTCACTGCTGTAAGCAATTAGCGTTGGTGCAGAGAGCTCTGACAGAGCCTGTTTTGCAAATGCTCAAGTGCTGACACTTCCCAGCAAGGTGCATCTTGTGCTGATGGCAAAGAGGAAACCACCCTGTTGAATTTGCAGGGGTTTTCTGCTACACCTTCCCATTGCTCTAACCCAGGAGCAGCCCAGTGCTGATGCCTGTGCTCCCATGATCTGCAGTCACAGAATTATGGAATGGTCTGGGTTGGCAGAGATCTTAAAGATCATCCAGTTCCACTCCCCTGCCATGGCAGGACACCTTCCACTATCCCAAGGTGCTCCAAGACCTGTCCAGCCTGGCCTTGAACCCTTCCCTGGCTCCCATGGGAACACCTCAGTGCCTTTGACAGCTTCCCCTCCTGGGTGCTTCTCTTGCTTTAGCTTTGAATTTGATTCTCCTGACAAACAGCACGCTGGGTACCCCCCACCTCCACAGCCAAATCCTTGCTGTTGCAGCCAAACCCTGCTGAAGATGTTATCAGGAAAGGGAATGATTTGATCCTGGAGAATGTACTTGTGCCTCGAAGCTATCAGGCTGCTCAAATATGTGGAGTGTTGCCGATAACTCACCGAGGGAAGTCTGGAAAACGGAACCTGCAAAGAAGTAATTCTGCTTGTAGACTCCTATTTTATGTATTTCTGTTTCCTTCCTTCTTCTCCCCCCGCTTCCCCCTCCCTCCCCCCCCATTTCATTTACATCTAAATGAGGTCTTTGTTTTTTCTGAGTCAATATTTAGTCACTGGTTCCCATTCAAGCTCGGTTTCTCAGAGCAGAGGCATTCCCAGGGGAGAGCAGGGTCCGAGCAGGACGTGGATCCGGTGCCACGCAGCTCCTCCAGGTATTCAGGGACCACACTGGAAATGGCTTTTACATATGGATTTGTAACTCAGTGATGCAAACTTGTTCCCTACCAGCACACAGAAATAAATAGCACATCCTATAGCACAGAATCACGGAATCATTCAGGTTGGAAAAGATCTCCAAAGTCATTGAGTCCAACCTGTGACTGTCACCACCTTGTCACTCAGACCAGAGCACTGAGTGCCACATCCAGTAGTTCCTGGGACATCTCCCCAGGCAGTCCATTCCCATGCTTAACAACCCTTTCCATGAGGAAATTCCTCCAGATTTGGTATAACAGAAATCCAGGATCGAGCCCACTTTAGTGGTGACTTATCCAATGTCACCATCAGACTGAAACTTCCCACAGCTTCAGTTAAAGACACACTTCCCTGCTCAAACAAGGATGTATTTCCAGCTAATCATTTCAGATCCTCCCAGAGACTTGCATTAACTTCAGGAACAGACAAGGGAAACTGTCCATTAAGGGATTGATTTCCACTGAGGCATCAGCCCCTCTTTGTTCAACTCCTGTCAGAGCAGCCGATGGTGCTCTGTTGATTTACAAGGCTCCAGCTCTGCTCATCATCACTTTTTCTTGCCTTTTGCACTGAAGCTACCAGAATATATGTTTGCTTCTAGGCCTATCTATATGCAAAAGTATTATGGTCTTATCTGCCAGCTGAGCTACACCAGCTGGAAGCCAAAGCTTGTCGTTATTTCAATATAAGACCCTCTTACATCATATCCTCTAAACTGGATTTAATTTCTGTTTGTAAATAAGCAGATACTTTAGGCAGGGGGAAAAAAAAAGATATTTATAGGCTTAAATAAAGCATCTGCTTAAACTGACACTGAAATAAATACAGGTGGGGTTACAACCTATAAACACAGCAGATTTTCTAACCAGGGACTGTAAGGTGAGACCTCAGACAGATTCCATCCAACCTAATTCACACAGCTGCACGGACTTCTGGGGTTTGTTTTGTTTGCTCCAAGCATTTCCTGCTTTTGCTCAAGTCAGCTGGGAATGGGACTTGGCTGTACAGCAGGATCTGACTTTCCATGGAACAGCAATGGTTGAAAATCCAGGGATGCAGAGTTGGGTACAGCTCTTGGGTGAAGACAAGAAGGTATCAGTCACCATCTGACTGCCTTGCCTGCATTGCTTGGCAGAATTGTCTGCACCTTATGCCAAGAATTGCCAAGAAAATAAAAATACTGGAGAGGTTATGAAGAAAAATAGATTCATCTTTGCTGTGGGAACATCAAGAGTTGCCCGTGCCACAGATGGTCCCAAATTATCAGCCCACACAGCACGAGGATGGAGGTGGGCTCCTCTGTGACCAGGAGAAAAGCAGGGAAGAGCTTGAGGGGAGAAAGGGAGGGTGAGACACACACAAAGAGCTGTTGGGTGCAGGATATGTGCAGTGGTGGCCAAGGAGCTCAGGAGGGTTTGTGAGGATTTACAAAATTTTGTGGTGTGGTCTGGGCTGGGAGGGACCTTTAAAGACCGTCCAGTTCCAACCAGCCCCAGTACCATCCCCAACACCATCCCCTGAGGGACACCACCAAACAATCTCCACTGGCACACTGAGGCATTGACTACAACTCTTTGGACACGATGATCCAGGTAATTCCTTCTCTTAGGGAACGGCCAAATTTGTGCTTTTCTTAGAGACAGTGTGTGAGCAAAGAGAGGGGACCCATGGTCAGAGCACTGCCATGCAGCCTATTCACCAGCCACCCCAGAGGCACAGACACCCTCCAGGCCCTGCTTCCCTCTGTGGGTCCCCTTTCTGATGGCCAATGCCAGCAGAGCAATGCCCTCTTCTCCCTCTTTTCAGCATGGCTACATTTCCTTGGCACATCAGCATTTTTCAAAGTGAAATACCAGAAAAACCCACCCCTACACCCCCTTTCTGTTGGGAGATTTTGATCAGACCACAGTGAGATGCACCCATGTCCTCCAGCTGAGCCCTGCTGGGCACACACACAGCCTTAGAGACCCACATATTTCATTCTCACCAGAAGAAAGCCAAATTCAAGATGTAAGAACATGAGGCTGGCACTTGGCTCCCAGCCCCTCCTGCCTCCTCAGCTGTTGACCACAGCAGGATGATTCCGGAGCCCGGCTCGGTGTAATTATTCTGCTTTCTGTCTTGAAGCCACACAGAGATGGAGTTACATAACAATACTGCTTAAGCACTTGCAAAATGCACAATTTGATTAATCTCAGCAATGTGCCGGCTCTGGGATCTAAAAAGACAGCCATGTGCATTTCAACAAAGTTAAAGCCCAAAGCTTTTCATTTCATCCTAATGGATAGCAAAGGTCATTCTCCATTTGATAGATGATGATAGTGCTGCTGCATTTGTCTTCTGGCTGGCAGGGCTGGATCCCTCTGAAGTTTGTGTTAATGAGATTCCTCCTACCACAGGCACGAAATTCTCCAGTGAGGTGCTGGCACTGGATTTATTGTGGAGATGCCCGTTCTGCATCCACGCAACAGGATAAATGCACCTCCCCACCATGCCAAAGAGGTGCCCATGGCAGCTACGTCCTGATGGAATGATGTTTTCCATGGCATAAATCCCAGGTGGTGGCAACTGACTCTGCACCTAGACGTATTCCTTCTCCCCATGACTCAGTTCAGCAACATTTTTCAGGAGGAACAGGTACCAGCAAAGAATTAAAAGTGGAGATTCTACATTTTCCCCCTGGGAAAAAGGTCTAAAATAAAGCTATCAGCTCAAATCCTGAAGGGATGATATTTATTTCACTTGCAGAACCACTTAGCAGCATCCAGAAGCCACAGAGTTCCCAAGCTGGACCATAAATTATCAGAGATGCATTCATGTGCTTAGCAGTGCTCTTGTGTCTCACATGGTGAGAGGTGGGTGAATTAAATCCACGGGAGGTGCAGATCTTCTTTTCCAAGAGTGAGGTAGATGCCATGGCAGGGAAGTGGGACCAGGCAGCAGCAGAGAGCCTGAGATCCTTCTGCAGAGGAGAAGGACATGGTAGGAAGCTCAGGAGCAGACATGGGTGCTGTAAAACCCTCAGAAGGGCAAGCCCTGTGTGACAGCCTTCCTCCATCTCCTCCTTCTGGTGCCACAGGAGCCCAGCAGACCATCAGGGAGGCAGTGGAAGGCAAAGCCCAGGAGACGAGATCTTGGAGAAGAATTCCTAGCTGGAGCATCAGCTGCTGAGCTGGGCATGACTGCCTGGATCCCCTGTCCCAACAATTCACCCCAGGGCCACGGGGTTTGAGGGCTGTTCCAACAGGGAAGACATTCCACGTCTTCGTAGAATCACAGAATGGTTTGGATTAGAAGGGAATTTAAAGCCCATCCCATTCCAACCCCTGCCATGGGCAGGGACACCTCCCACTATCCCAGGTTGCTCCAAAACCCCGTCCAACCTGGCCTTGGACACTTCCAGGGATGGGGCAAGAACAGATCCCCGATATCCTGGGCACTCACTTGTACATGTTCAGAACCCTTCCTTGGAGATGGAGATATCCACCTGTAGTTTGCCTCTAGAGGCCCCCAAGTTTTCCATCTGCCTCCTTCTGCAAAGGCAGGAAAGTCCTGAGTGCTGATTGGGAATGCCTCAAACACCGGGGTTTGTCCTTAAATTACACGGCCCATTAACAAGCCTAAATTAAAACAACACTATTAGCAGGAGATCTGAGGGAGAAGGTGGCTTCAATTTTCATACAAATGACACATAACTAAATACCAGAAACTTAATATACCAATAATAGCCTTTTAAATCCAGTCTTACCAACTGCAATTATTAAAGTCTACACCAAGGCCCCCAAAATCTTAAGACTGACACTGGAAAAATCAGCAAATCACAGAAAGCATTAACCTTTTTTCTTTTTCTTTAATTTGACATTGGTGTTTTGAGATTTCATCTTCAGAAACTGCTCAGTACCTATGAGAAATTAATAATACAATTAAATACCCTGTGCAAGATTATATTGCAGGTAGTGGAGGAATTGAATTAGCCCAGGTGCCCAACGGGCTTCTCTAACATACAGAATCATAGAATCATGGAATATCCTGAGTTGGAAAGGACCCACGAGGATCACCAAGTCCAACTCCTGACCCTGCACAGGATAACCCCAAAAAATCACACCATGTGCCTGCGAGCACTGTCCAAACACTTGTAGAACTCTGTCAGGCTTCATGCCACGACCGCTTCCCTGGGCAGCCTGTTCCAGTTCTCAGCCATGCTCTGGATGAAGAAACTTTTCCTAATTTCCAACCTAAACCTCCCCTGACCCAGGCCTTGTGCTGCCTTGAATGATCACACGCTTCTGCCGAGCCCCACAACTTCACAGCCTGAAGCATCCCTGCGCTGTTTGTTGGGCTCAGCGTTACCCCAGGGCAGCAAACCAAACTCCCAGTCCCAAAACCAGCTCAGAGCTGACACATGATGAGCCCAGCTGAGCACCAGGCCCTTCACATGCTGGGCAGCAGACAAGCCCCCACAATGGTCCCTTTCACCCTGACCCCCAAACCCCACCTCATTTTGGGCCACCACACAGCTCCCTCTGTCCTCGTGCCTTTGCTGCCTGCCTTTGCCTCGGGATAGGCAAAGAAATCACTACAGTGAAGTTTAAAGAGCTGCCAGCACCCAAAATTCCTGCTTATTAGACATAATCATAATCCTGTAATAACAATATAGTACATTATAATTTGCAAGAGAAGGGAAATCTTGACATAAATTGCTCTCCTCTGATTCACCAACCCGAGTGCAATTCTGGCACATTGGTTGTGGGGAAGAGATTCTTTATCAGAGAATCCCAGAATATCCTCAGTTGGAAGGGACCCACAAGGATCAGCAAGTCCAGCTCCTGGCTCTGCACAGGACAACCCTAAAACTCACACCATGCAATTTATTTGTAAGCCTGAAAGGGAGAGTAACCCTCCCCTCTTCCACAGTAAAGGATTTATTTATGGAAATTCCAGCACCCACCAGACTCAACCCATCATACTTGAAGTCATTATTTGCACCCCAGAAGGTAAAAATGTCCCTCTCACAGGCCAGGACTCACATCTCCAAACCACTGTACCAATAAATGGAGCCAGAAATGTGGCACTTGGGGCCATGGGTGAGAGGAGGGGTTGGCAGTGCTGGGCGAACAATTGGCTGGGTGACCTCAAGGGTCTTTTCCAACATAAATGATTCTATGGTTCCATGCAAGCAACCTGTCCTGTGAAGCACTGGGAAGAGCAAGGGGCCACTTTTGAGGCAGAAAGGTGCCTTTTGGTCCCCACTCTGAGTTTCTGCTGCCTTTGGGTTGCTCCAGGGCCAGGCTGCAGCCCCAGCACCTCAAGGATCAACTGGGCAGAGGCTCCCTCCAGGTGCCGCAATGCTGCGGCAAAGGCTCCCGGAGCTGCTGGAGCTTTTAAGCCTTAAAACAGAAATAAGATTTACTGGGGGCTGCTGCAGTTTCAGGGAAGCTGAGTTACGGGGCTCCCTCCCCATGGAATGCAGATGCTGCTGTAGGAACTGAGTGCATTTCTTGGGGAGGGGGGAGATCTCCTTGGAACCCCCAGCACATTTGGAACCCCCTCCACATTTCACACCCCCGTTACTCTGTTCTGATCCCTGCTCATAAAACACTTAAAATAAGAAACTGAGAGAGTCCCCAGGACATGCTAAAGGTTATCCCAGCTCCATTACTCATCCTGGAGGGGAAGGCAAAGGGAAGCAGCTGACTCACATCACGGCAGCACGGAGAGAGTGGCTGGAGACACCGCAGCCTTGGGGCTGCTCCGTGATTTTCCTCCACAACTGCTCCTTTTCCTGACTGCCCTCCCCAAATGATGCTCTGACAAGCACGAGAGAACCTAAATTTCCCCTCTGCATGTGTGGGCGTGTACCTGCAAGGGGATACTCCTGCTTTTCCACCTGAATATCATCATCCCTGGCAGTCTCCGCATGCCTCGCGTAGCCCTGGGCTCTGAGCCTCTTTCCAAAACTTCCCCCACACGCTGCGCATCCCATCCTTACCCCAGCTCTTTACTGAGGGAAAAAACAGCTGCCAAGCATGTTCAAAAATTGCCCCAAAGCCATGAAGGATCTTATCACAGCTAGAAAATCCCAGGCACCCTTAAGGACCTGCCAGAGCTCTCCCCCTGGCACGGGCAGGCTCAGCCCTGCTCCCAGCATGGTCCAGAGGAGCCTTGGCTCTGCAGCACAGTGGGGAAGGAAGGCTGCAAGCAGGAGTGTTGGAAAAATGTCACTTCTTGGTTTAGCACTGAGTCAGAGCTGTATTTTCTGCCTTTTGACGGCATTAACCAGAACACCCAGATGTCCAAAGTATCTCTGGAGGAAGGAGCCCATAAAGTTGACCAAATCTTTCTCGATTCAGGGCATGACCAGGGTGTACAAACAGGCTCCTGGGGGCTGTTTATACCCAAGCCTGACCTTTGAACCTTAATTACCTTATAGCAGCCATTTAAAATCATCCCCCACGTCCATGCAAACACCATGGCTAGCACCTCCTGGGAATGGCATGGCTAGCAGGGAGCTGGGAGAGGGCTGCCAAATAAATGTTTCTTGCCTTGCCCATGAAACAGAGCAAACTCCTCTCCCAGCAAAGCAGACATTCCTTTTTTTTCCCAGCCGTCTGTGTTATTTCTGTGTCATGTTGCTGGTTAAAAATACCCCTTGCCAGCAAGAACGGAGTTATTTGGAGCACCCTCCTTTATCTTTGTTTGGGAAGAGCACACGCCACCATTGGCTGCTTCCTTCCTCCTAAAAATCGTCTTCTGCAAAAAAAGAAACCCAAAACATTGATCCTGTGCCTGCTCTGTGGCCTTGGAGAGATGATTGTGGCCATGAGGGGCTTTCCAGGCTTAATGTCACCAACAAAGGGGACACAAGTGCCTGTCATGTGTAGGGTATGGAACAGACCTTCCAGTGTCCCCTCTGGATGTCAAATCTTCTGAAGGGGATCCTGGCAGGATGTTCCTGGCTGCAGGAAAAAAGATAAAAATAAATGGGTCTGGACATCGAGATGAGCTCACTGGGAGGTTTTTGCTCGTGGGGCATCTCCAAGACACCAAGAATGAGAAGCCAGTAATGACCATAAATAATTTGTGAGTGAACCTGGAGTGAGTGATGGAGCCAGCACAGCCCCAGACCCTCCCCTGCCCTCCCACAGCTGCCACTTCAGAGGAGCAAAAAACATGGGAAGAGTCCTCACAGCCCCTCTCCATGGGGTGTCCAGGAAACCCAAAGTCCATTCAGGATCCTGAACAAAAACAATCTGATGGTGCCAAAAGCCCAAGATATTCATTAATAACCACAACTGTTAATAGTGTCCAAGGAGCATCCCCCAAACTTCACTCTCCCATAAAGCATCTTAGAACTTGTTAAGATGGGCAAAACTATCTCCCTCAATCTTTAGCCATCTTTGGTTGTTTTTATTTACTGCAGGGCATTCTGAGACCCCCAAAGAATTCCTGGGGAAACTGTAGCACCCTGTGCTCAGCAGTGCCATGCCCTCATCTCTGAATCAGGCCTTTCTTGTCTCCCTTTTTTTTTTCCAGGCTAAAGTAATCAGGGAGTAAAAGGCTGGAATCCAACCACAAGGAGCATGAAAATATTTGAACAAGCTGGTTTAAATCAAGGCTTTGACTTGCCTTTGTAATGGCCTCTTTGGTCAAGGCTTGAGCATGCTGCTGCATTTTGGAGTGGAAAGCAGAGGATGGGTTTGTTCCATCTGCTCTTGGGGCGAGCACAGAGGCAGAAGCACGGCCTGTGGTCTCCAATATTCCAAAGAGAGAAAGGAAATTCTTTAATCCTGTTTGGTTTTTGGTTTGTTTTGGGGTGGTTTTTTTTGTAGTTAATCTGAACAGGGTGGTTTTGATCCAGCCTATGGTCAGCTGGGCTCCCACCACTCATCCCTCTCCCTCCTGTGGCTCCCACTGAACACGAGACAGTGTGGAAGAAACCCAGAGCACCAGAGGTGACACTGAGCCTCCCAGTGACTCCAATTTCTTAATTTCTTGGTTTTTTTCCTGTCTTCATGCACCCAAAGGAACTGTGTACCTCCATTTCCCACTGTCCTCCCTAGAAAGCCCTGCACTCAGCGAAGGCTGGAGCAGCCCAGTCTCCTGCTTTCCAAGGTAAATAATGACTTTGATGAGGAACTATGCCTAATTAACCACGTGGAGTTGATGACTCAGCTGACTGTCAACAGCTTTTTTGCTCTGGTTTCCAGTTTTCACAGCTTGACCCAGCACCTGCCCCTGTGTGCATCAGTACAGACCCGAAAGCTCGGGGAAATCCCAGTTCCACCAACCAGGCTCTTCAGGTTGGCCTCAAGCTGTGACATCTTTTTGAGTGAATTTGGCAAAACCCCTCCTGAAAAAGGAGATTATTTTTGTCATCACTTGAATTTTGAAAAGCAAACAGGCTCTGTTGATTCAGACATCACACTCGGGCTCGGGGCGGTAAATACTGCAAGGCTTGCTCTTTTTACCAGCTTGCTCTGCAAATCAATAGAAGGACTCAGAAACGTATTGTCATCATAAATGAAGGAATTCATTAATGCCCGTTGTTTGCCTCCGTGTTTTAATGGAATGCAGAGCAAATACATCCAGAGGGTGCTTGCTGAGGCCAGCAGCACGAGCCAGGATCTCCAGCCACTTGGAATTTGCCTGGGAGAAAGAGGTGATGGAGGTGGAGAGGTGGCAGGACCTCGGTGAAGATGGCTGGAGGGCTGGGATTTGCATCCCCCTTCCTGTGCATATCCTGAGGGAAAGAAATTCGTCTTTTGGACACCTCCACTTCCTGGGAGGCATTTTGGGAGTGGAGGGATGTGTCTGGCTGAACTCTCACCTCTGGCAGAGCCCGTTATCTCACCAGTGGGAGGGACTGCATCTCGTTCAATGCCTCTGGACAAAACACATGAAAACTGCATTGCTTTAAATATTCCATGCCCCCTCCAACAGCCGTGTTCCCTTTCCATGAATCACCAGCACCCAGCCAGAGCAGCTGTCCTGAAGGTTATATGTGCTCAGCAAATACGTTTTTCGGCACCGAGATGAGCATTTTCCCTGCAGCACTTTTAAAGTGTAAAAGGGGAAAGATGCGAAGCATCAGCTCCGCTGTCGTCACACAGCTCCAGGAGCTATAACCCACGATCCCATCCAGTCCCATGAGCCTCTGTCAGCACCAGGCAGGAGTCTGGGCATGCCAAGAGGTTCATGTGTCCCATTTCTTAAACAAACCCCCCTCCCAGGCATCGGGGAGCAGGGTCAGATCCAGACACAATGTGGAATCCAGCTCTTGTACTCTTGCCCATGTCCCATGGATCCTCCTGGGAGGAGAGAAATCCTTGGTATTTGCCCAACAACCAGGTACCTGCAACCATGTTTGAATGGAAGGTACTGCAGATCTCTTAATAGATTTTTAAATCTTTTAAAGTTTTCTTCCCACTTGCTCAGCAGCAGACGTGACCAAGTTCTGCACCTGGATTGGGGCAACCCTTAGTATGATACAAGCTGAGGGTTGAAGGGACTGAAAACAGCTCTGCCAAGAAGGATTTGGGGGTGCTGGTGGATGAAAAGCTGGACATCACCTGGCAATGTTCACTGGCAGCCCAGAAAGCCAAACATGTCCTGGGCTGCATGCAGAGCAGCTCAGGCAGCAGGTGAGGGAGGGGATTCTTCCCCTCTGCTTCATTCTCAGGAGACCCCACCTGCAGTGCTGCAACAGCTCTGGGCCCCCCAACATCAGGAGGATGTGGAGCTGCTGGAGCAAGTCCAGAGGAGGCCATGGAGATGCTCCAAGGGCTGGAGCCCGTCTGCCCTGGAGCCAGGCTGGGAGAGCTGGGGGTGCTCACCTGGAGAGGAGAAGGCTCCAGGGAGAGCTCAGAGCCCCTTGCAGGGCCTGACGGGGCTGCAGAGAGCTGGAGAGGGACTGGGGACAAGGGATAGAGGGACAGGACACAGGGAATGGCTTCCCACTGCCAGAGGGCAGGGATGGATGAGATTTTGGGAGGGAATTCTTGGCTGAGTGTGGTGAGGCCCTGGCACAGGGTGTCCAGAGAAGCTGTGGCTGCCCCTGGATCCCTAGCAGTGTCCAAGGCCAGGTTGGATGGGGCTTGGAGCAGCCTGGGACAGTGGAAGGTGTCCCTGCCCATGGCAGTAGTTTTGGAAGGAGATGGCCTTTAACTCAAACTCCTCCATGATTCTGTGACCCTTCTGCTGTCCCCACAGTAAATCATCCTGGCACAGCCCATGCACACTTACACAGGGATTAATCTGGCCCCATATAGCGCCTGCCTCAAATGGAGCCACCGCCAAAAAACAAGCTCATTTGCACATATTTATCATCAGGGAAAAAATAGCCGCTCACTGATCCAGAACATTCATCTCTAAATATTTACAAAGCATTATTTATCTGAATAAAAGAGACATTTTTCACTCAACAGGCCGGGCATATGGTAGCGGCGTGCGGTAGGAGACGAATTGCGCTGAGTAATTCTGAACAGATTTAATGCCAGCAATAATTATTTTTAATCAGACAGAAAGTTCCCTGGGTGATAACCGAACATGCAGCATTTGAAAGCAATTCCGTCAACCCACATTGTTGGATCTTATTTGTTCAAATGTGCTTGGTGTGCCTTTTGGTACTTCAGTGCAACTTTCTCCCGCCTTCCTATCTCCCTTGGGGAAGAAAAAAAAAAAAAAGCAGGGAAAAAAACCACAAACCCCAAGCCCTCTGCCATTTATTTCAAGCATGTCTTTTAATTACAGCACTGCATTTAGATAGTGTACAAAATATTCCGGGCTGGATGCCTGTTTAACAGACTCCCCAGTTGCTGCTTGAAGCTGCTCAGCGGCACACAGTGTGAATCCTTATGAAATCTCTCACTTCAGAACCAGGGGAAATGGAGAACCAAATGTACTGACAGCAAACATTGAAAGAAGAATGACACAGGAGGAGGGATTTTGCCAGGCTTTGGTTTTTCAGGGGAGTTTGGACAGATGCTACAGGTGAACATAGCAGGTTCCCAGCCCCAAATCGCTCCTTGCTGTGCTGCAGGATGAGGTGTTTTGTGTCACCCACCTGTCCCCATGTCAACAGGGTCACAAACACCCTCCCCAGGGGTTTTTGTAGCAGTGGGAGAGCACGGCTGGAGAAGATACAGAAAGCTTTGCTATCTCTTGCAGTCAAATTGTAGGTTCATAGAATGGTTTGGGTTGGAAGGGACCTTAAAGACCATCTCGTTCCAGCCCCCTGCCATGGGCAGGGACACCTTCCACTATCCCAGGCTGCTCCAAGCCCTGTTCAACCTGGCCTTGGACACTTCCAGGGATGGGGCATCATTTCTCCATAGCCTTGGGACTGTGATCCAGTGCCACATTCAGGACGTTTCTCAAGCCCCAGGCACGGGCATGGCCATATCCAGCTCCCTCACCAGCTATTTCCACCTGGGAGGGTGAGCAGCAATGGAAACAGGATGCCAGGGACAGGCTGGGCTGGAAACACAATCCCTGCACCAGACGAGGATAGAGCCAGAGGTGAGCAGGGCACACAAATGAGGCCAATGGCATATTAATGAGCAATCAGAGCTACCTGGCAACAGCTCTTCCATCTGCTGAATAAGCCCCTGTAACGAGCTTACCTGGGCTCTTTGTTGTGCACTGGGAGGGAGCAGCAGCACCCAGACCCTCCCTGCCAGCGCTGGGCTCAGCACTGATCCCCTGCCACCACGAGAAGAGCAAATCCCCACGCTCAGCCCTCAGAAGCAACAGCTCAGGAAAGATTAGGTTATGTCTCTGGCAGGGCTCAGGGTTTCCAAGTCCCCTGCAATTACAGTGACAATTACAGGGCTGCCAATGGCTGCAGTTGGAGTCAGGGGAGCAGCGTGGGAGCTGCTGCAGTTCGAGGGTTGGTTCATGTGGTTCCCAGCACTAGGGAAGGTCAAATCCTGCTGGGGGGTGTAACCAACACCAGGAGCTCATTGCCTAAACCTGCACTGACTGTGGGGGTAATCCTGGCCCTGACAAACCCACAGTTAAAGGTCAAAGATGCAGGAGGGGTGAGGCAAAGCAGCGTGGAGGGAGCATGAGCAAGCTTTCATTTCTGGCCCAGAAGAATATGAGCCCAGAAGGAAAATGCTTTGGATCTGATGGTCTCACAGATGCTCAGGGCATCAATCTCCTTTTCTCGAAGAAAAGTTATCCAGGAGACCCATGAACATTTGCCTGGGGATATCTGACTGGAGATGTGTCTCAGAGCTTAAAACCTCCTCCAAGAGTGCTGAGGGGCTCAGAAAATCCTTTTCAGCCTCATTTGGGGGATCCAACAGAATTCCCATAAAAACAGCTCCATTCCATTAATCCCCAAGGCTCTCCCCATGTCTGTCAGCCTTTTTCCAATAAACCAAAGGAGGTGATCCCCAGATTCAGGAATGCAGCTGATGAGAAGCAGGAATTTAATCTTCAATTGCAGGAGTAGTTACAAACCCCACCTCATCCAGCAAAATGCATCCCCTGCACCTGAAAATTGCTCTAACCTGCTTCTAAATGGGATGGACACCTCTGATCCTCCACCTGTTTGTGGTCAGGAAAGACAAATGGGATTTTGCTTTCATCCCTGGAGCCTTTGTGCTTGGCTGGGCTGGAGCACACAGCCAGCACACACAGGTTGTTTCAGCAAGGAGAGAGCTCAAGGGGAATCATCTTGAAGTGCTATTGTCAGGCTGAGAAGGTCTAGGGCTTGAGGTTTAATAGTCAAGGTTATTTTAGGCAGAGAAAACCAGCAGTGCTTCATCCCAAGGGCAGGAGGTAACTCTGGACTTGCTTTCCACCACGGTTTGTGGCAGACCTGGGTGCTGGGATGCTCCTGGGGAGAATTTTGGGAGATGCTGGGAAGAACTTCCCCTGCAACCCTGGGCTTGACCGTAAGCACACCCAGGAGAGACTGACCTGCCCATGCCAGCCCCAGCAGGGCCCTAGAAATGAGCCCTGCCAAAAACCTCCACCACCACTGACCACAGCTTTCAGCCAAATCTCAGCCCCCTGGCCCTGAGGGTGGTTTTGCCATAGTCCCAAGCAGATGAACTTTGGGTTGGTGCTCAGATTTACCAGTGCTGGGCTCAGAGGTGAAATGATTGCTCCTTAATGCCAGCATCAAAGCTGTGCTCTCCCAGTGCTCCCAGCAGTTCATTATCCCTCCCACCCTCCCAGCCTCCTTGTCCTGCTGTAATAAGGCAGGAGGCAGGAGTCAAAGGCATCATTCCAGGGAAAGCTCTCAGGAGCTGTTCATCAAACTTGCCCTTTTCTAATGAGAGCCATCTCATTTACATGCTCATTTAATGCTACACTCCACATCTAACAGCACATTCCAGCCACCTCCTTCCTTTACCTAAAAACCCATTTACAAAAAAACACCATTTCCCCTAAATCCTAATTAGGCCACTGTGACCCCACATAAGCTTCAGCAAACCCCTTTTTGTGTCCAAACAGCGCAGCCTCCCTAAGGCTTTATCCAAACACCCTCATCACGAGGTTAATTCCAGCCCAATGAATTAACAGTTCTGTGAGCTTCGTCTGATTAACAAAACTGGAATGTCTGGGGAAAAAAATTAGGGAAATCATTCCTGGGTCTGTTCCTGCTGCAGAACAAACACCCTTCTGCCCCAGGGGAGCCTCTCCCACCTCCCTTGCACGACCCTTTCCAAAATCTCAAGTGTGGCTGGCAGCCCACAAACTTCCCTGTGAAGGCTTATCCCCAAAAATACTGCAAGCTTTATGATCCATCTGTCTGGAGGCACTCAGGTTGCAGGAAATGCTTAGATTAACTGAGAAAAAAAGTAAATTTTTTGCCCATTTCTGGTCTGCTACCATAAAGTGCTAATGCAATATTGTGGTTCCCATGATAGGAGCAACATGCAGCAGCTCAGAGTGGGTTTGTGCCCACACATCCTTGTCTCAGGCAGGGCTGAGCATCCCCCACCACGAGCATCTTCTGCTTATCAGCACAGGACCCTCACAAGCTCCTTTGTAGGTCCCTACAGCAGGGATCTTGCTGGGATCCCCCATGCTAATGCTGATATCCATCCAGCCTGGTGCAAGGAGGCATTTGCAGATATTCCAGGATTCATTTCAAATATCCTGGTGGTTTTTTTGGTTCTGTTTTTTTACAAATTGCATGGGATAGGCATGGAAAATACAAATAAAGAATGCTGTGGGGCTATGAATAGTCCCTACTCCTATTACCATGGGCTCAGGGTCACTGGGATGCTGTGGATGAGAGTCAGGGAGCTCACAGGGATGCACCCCCAAAGGGATTTCCCAGCTTAGCCCCCAATTTGCTGCCAGCAAAAAACAGCCCTGCCAAGTTTTTCATCAGCTTAACAAGCTCTGCCTCAAAATTAGTTTTGAGGCCTTTCACCCCCAGCAATCCTGTTAGCCCCAGGCATCCCAGGACCCCACAGCCATGTGCTGATCCCCTCTCAGATTTATTCCTGCCTGGTTTGGATTTGTGTTTCTGCTGGCACAGCCCTTCCAGTTAAATCAGTTTGCTCCCCTCCCTGGTGTTTACATTCCCGCTGTATTTATAGACAGGCACCACGTCCTCTCCCAACATCCTTGGCCAAGCACAGATGATATTTTTCAGCTCCTTGCCTAAAATAGGCACTTTTCCCCTGCCCTTCCCAACACCCCTGTGCTGCACCTGCTGCAATTTAAACTCACCCTCTTTGGGGGCAAACACCAGAACTCTGTGGCACATTCCCAAAGAGGCTTCCCCAGCATTTAGCAGAGTCCTTAAATATTTCCTCATCTTTATTTTGCTTATGATTTATTTTGCTTTAGGACAACATTTTCCTTTTCCCCAGCAGCATCCCATATCGATGGCACACAGGGAATGCACCAAGGTCTTTGTTCTCCTTTTAATTTCCCCTCACGAGCCCTCAGTTTAGCAGAAAATCTGCTTCCTCTCCCAGATTCTTGGGCTCACCCTTTGCAATATGGCATTTGGCCTGTTTTACATCACCCCTAACACACCCCCTTGCTTTCACAGCCCTTCCCCAGGCCACAGCAGCAACACTGACCCTCAGCCTCCCTCTGCAATCTCCTGCCAGCACATGGTCAGTGCTTTAGGCAAGGCAGGCACACTCCAGACACCACATTTGCCTTGCCTAGAAGCTCTGCTCCCTTTCGAAGAAAGAAATCTGGTGACAGCAGGTTGGCCTGGCATCATCTGTGGCAAAATCCCATTTTCTAGTACCTGCTGGCAGCCAGCAGGGAAAAAAAAACCAAAAAAAAAAAAAAAACAAGGGGGAGCATCCTGATAGTGAGTTCTCATGCTGGGGATTTAATTTTCATATAGCTCATTAACTCCCCAGCAGCAAGCTCGCTGCCCACACTCCATAACTCCAATTATTCCCTCCATCCCCTCTCATCCCACGGCCTCCCAAGCCTTGCAAGCTCAAGAAAATGAAATCATCTCGATGACTAGCTCTTTTCATCCCCCTATTTCTAGTCCTTTCTGTTCTCCAGTCAGATGATGCCACCTCTGACTTCTCTGTCCACAAAGGGCTACCTTAAGCACTTGATGTAAATGCTGCAGGGAGAAAAACTCGCTGCCTTTCGGGTTATTATCTCACCAGAATGCCATGTATTATCCAGCAATCTCCAGCTGAGCAGGGGGCCTGCTGTATCTCTGCATTATCTTGTTTGGAGCACATGGATTTCTCACTACGGGGTTCTCACCACAAAGAATACACGGGGAAAACAAATAAATAGAAAGCATCCACTTAGGCTGCTGGTATTGTCCTGGTGGGGGAAAAAAAAACAACCAAAGGAGCAATTGCTAATGGCCCAGGATTCATCCTAAACTCACAGAATGTCCCAAAGTCTGGCTTTCTAATACTTGGTGCCTGTAATTCACACGTGAGGGTCAGAAAGGGATGCTGAGGTTCAGAGCAAGAGGGAGAGTTTGAACATCAGAGCTGTCTGAATACACCAGGGGATGGTGCCTCTTGTATTTTCTCCTGGAGCTCAGAAACCACCAGAAGGTCATGCAGGTGATCACAGGGCTGGAGCCCCTCTGCTCTGGAGCCAGGCTGGGAGCTGGAGCTGTTCAGCCTGGAGAAGGCTCCAGAGTGGCTTCAGAGCCCCTTCCAGTGCTAAAAGGGACTCCAGGAGAGCTGGAGAGGGACTTGGGACAAGGGACGGAGGAACAGGACACGGGGAATGGCTTTAAGCTCAAGGAGGGCAGGGATGGATGAGATAGGAGGAAAAAATTCTTCCCTATGAGGGTGGGCAGGCCCTGGCCCAGGATGCCCTGAGAAGCTGTGGCTGCCCCTGGATCTCTGGAAGTGTCCAAGGCCAGGCTGAATGGAGCTTGGAGCAGCCTGGGACAGTGGAAGGTGTCCCTGCCCATGGCACGGGGGGTGGAACTGGATGAGCTTTAAGAGATCCCTTCCAACCCAAACCATCCTGGGATTTTGTGAATCTGAGTGTCTCAGTATCTGAGTGCTTCCAGCAGGTTTAGGATTGGCAAGTCCCACGTTTTCAGGCCAAGGGGTAGAGGAGAACCGAGGATGGACTGCACTGGTGAGCTGAGACACACCAGCATCAGTCTCACCCCAGCAATTCAAAAGCTGTTTCCATGTTCTCCACCACTGTGGACAAGTTAAAATCCTGCTGATTGGAGAAACATGGAGCCACTTTTGAGAGAAATCACAGCTCTCTGCTGGAGAGGCATCAGGCAATGGGCATAGCTGCCTGGATTTTGTGTTTCTCAAGGGAAGGGACCCCACCAGCAGCTCTGGTCTCTGGCAGAGCACACCTCAGGGGCTTCACAGGGATTTTGTAATAACATCAGCACAAGTCCTTTACAGACATAAAAAGATAAGACATCTTTCATGGCCATGGTAATCAATTACTCTGCTCAATTAGCCCTGCAGATCTAAGAAAACATGAATCTTCTTCTTAGAGAGAAAACCCCAGTGTTTGTGAGTACAGCTGAGCTCAAGGAGGTTCAGCAGCAGCAGCAGCAGCAGCAGGATGGGCACCAGCCCTTCACCCTCCAGAGAGTGGCAGGACCCAGGTGCCAAGAAGGGCAGTAAGGTGGGAACAGGGGCAGATGGGGACAGGATCCTGCCCTGGGGCTGGGAAGGTGCTCAGGTTATCCATGGAGGCAGCAGCACACAGGGCAGACCCAGTGCCTGTCCCCAGCTGGCCACTCCTGAGCTTCACCCGTCATTTGCCTTTGCTGGAGGGAACGACTCGGAAAAATCCATGTCCGTGTCCTCTGAGACCACGGCTGGGGACAGAGCTGGGCTCTGCCTCCAGTGGGCTTAGTGCCAAGGGAAAGAGGGAAAGGGATTTAACCTGCTGAGTATGAGCTGCCAGGGAGAATTTCAGATATGAAATAAATGCAGAGAAGTGCTTCTACTCCCTGCCTTGCTCCCCTCCTTGAGCTGGCTGGACTTTGTAAGTCTATGTCTGTCCATGCTCCTGGACAAGAGGCTGGGCCAGTGTGGTGTCCCTGGGAGCAAGCAGCACAGCCCAGGTCTCAGAGCCCACTGTCCCCACCATGTCCCTGGTGTCATGGGCCACGCTGCAACCTCAGCCACCAGCCCCAAATGCAGCATCTTCTGGGGGCTCCAACTGAGAAAAGAAATCATGAAAGCCTCCAGCACACAGAGCTCACCCCACAGCCTGGAGCACAGCACCCACCACAGTCCCCTTTGCATGGCAGAGAAACGGAGCAGAGAGGCAGAGGAGGGAAAACACTGGGGGTGGGAAGGGGTCTGCCTGCTCCCAGACTTCTCACACCTTCCTCAGACACATCTGGCTGTGGCCAGTATCCCTGCAAGGTGCTGGAGGGGACAGACAGGGGTTAATCCTGCAGGGAAGCACTGAACATCCCTGGCCAGGGCTGATCCGATCCCTGCGGACGTGTGGGCTCCGACTGCATTAATCACAGATGATTCCTCACTGCTTTCCCTCTCTCCCCATCTCCAAGAACAGCTCTCTGGAAGGACAAAGCTCAGCGTTGCTGGGTATTCCTGTGGGAGCAGAGCATCTGTCCTCACCCCCTGGATTCCCTGCAGGAGCTGCACAGGGGTCAGGGATTAGCACAGGTCTGGCTCCACAGGGACCAGGCAGCCCGGAGGTTTCTATCCCTACTCCACAGCCCAGGGGTTTCTATCCCTACTCCACAGCCAGGCTTTGTGCTCTCCTAATTCCCTACAGCAGCTCAGATCTGTGTTTCCCCTGGATCAAGGATATTTTACAGCCTCTGCTCCACAGCATCCACTCCTCTGTGCCAACCTGGAGAGGTGCTGGCTGCCCAAACCCTTCCTCTGTAGGATATTTTGGTTCTCCTCTATGCATCAGTGATTTTACCATCTGCACCATTTGGTCCCAGTGTGGGAAGGGGAGACAGAGGGGCCAAGTGCTGCTGGGCTGACTGGGCAGGTTGGAAAAAATCCCCATTTCTTTCAGGGCTGGAAAGTGGCAACACTCGGGGACTCCATCCTTCCCTGAGAGGTTTCATCCTGACATCTCACAGAGAGATGTAATTAGGCTTAACCTCATGCTTAATCCCATGGCCTCAAACATAAGAGGGACCTGGAGCTGCTGGAGCAATTTCAGAGGAGGTCACGGAGATGCTCCAAGGGCTGGAGCCAGGCTGGGAGAGCTGGGGGTGCTCACCTGGAGAGGAGAAGGCTCCAGGGAGAGCTCAGAGTCCCTTCCAGGGCCTAAAGGGGCTGCAGAGAGCTGGAGGGGATGGGATAAGTGCCTGGAAGGACAGGACAAGGGGTGATGGTTTCACAATGTCAGGGGGAAGGGTTAGGTGGGATATTAGAAAGAAATTCTTCCCTGTGAGGGTGGTGAGGCCCTGGCACAGGGTGCCCAGAGAAGCTGGGGCTGCCCCTGGATCCCTGGAAGTATCCAAGGCCAGGTTGGACAGGGCTTGGAGCAGCCTGGGATAGTGGAAGGTGTCCCTGCCCATGGCAGGGAGTGGAACTGGATGAGTTTTAAGGTCTTCAACCCAAACCATTCCATGATTCTGTGGTTCTCTGAAAGCAGGAAGATTGATATCCCCACCAGCTCTGCCATTATCTATAACCACTGCAGTTCCAGGTTCTCTCAGATTCCACTACAGACTCACACAGGTTTGAACAGGCCACACCTCAGCCTCAGGAAATCCTGACATTGGCTGGATCACCTTTAATTAAATCTGACACCTCCTCACCCATCAAAATCCTACCTGAAAAGCAGTCAGTGCCCTGCCTGTGTCCCTCTCCCAGATAATTCTCACCATCCCTGTGCCCCTATATCCAGGCCAGTGGGGCAACCTCATCCCTCTGTGCCACTGGCTTCAAAATCCAGCCTTGGATTAAATAATCTTGCATTTGGTTGGGAAATAATTTGTGCCTCTCTGATTGTGAGCTATTGCTTTTGGTAATGAAAGCCTCTGTTCCAACCCAATTAGCATGATACTCCAAAAACACAAAGGACAAAGCTGTGATAGCTCAGGGATAAAAATACTTAGTGGGTTTGGATTGGAGGGGAAAAAAGGAGGAAAAAAAAAAAAAAAACAAAGTCCTACAGACATCATAACTTTACAGCAGACCTTATCCCAACTGTGTAATTCTGCACTGAGTGGAGGGAGGATTCACCAAGGACCTGAGGATGCTGTAAAAAGGTTTTGCATCCCATGGCAGGGAGGTTTCCCATGTCATTCCTGCTGGGATGTGCACCAGGAGTTGAAACACTGACTGAAGGGAGACCTCGTTGCAGCCTTCAACACCCTCCCAAGGGGCAGCAGGGGGACAGCACCGAACTTTTCACTCTCATGAGTGACAGAACCCCAAGGGAACAGCTGGAGCTGTGCCAGGGGAGGTTTAGGTTTGATATCAGGAAAGGGTTCTTCATCCAGAGGGTGACTGAGCACTGCCCAGGCTCCCCAGGGAATGGGCACAGCCCCAGGGCTGCCAGGAGAGTTTGGACACCGCTCCAAGGGATGCCCAGGCTGGGATTGTTGGGTGTCTGTGCAGGGCCAGGAGCTGGGCTCTGATCCTTGGGGGTCCCTTCCAGCTCAGGACATTCTGTGATTCCAGTGATGCTTTAGGGTTTGAACTTTTCTATTTTCCAAGCCCTGCNGGGCCTCTGAAGGCATCACCATTCTCCAGGCACCCTGCACGGAGGGGACAGGCAATGCTGGAAGCTCAGTTCCCTGCTTTATTTGCAGTGGGATCCAAACCCTGCAGGCCTGAGGTGTTAAACCCCAGGGCTGCTAAACCTGCATTTCCAGGGGGTTATTGGGCTGTAATCCCAGCTGCAATCCCGGCTGCCTCACATAATGGGTTGCATTACATGTAATCCCTGCACTAATACGCTCTGAGCAGGAGCCAGAGCCAATATTGGACTGTTTTCCTCAGAAAAAACACTCGGCCTGCTGCAGGCCAGAGGCTGGGCTGTGCCTGAGGACAGCCTTTGGGGGCTGCCTCTGTAAAATAAACCAAACCTCGTTTGGCGAGGCGTTCTAAGCAAAAACTGGCATCCCTGGGAGTGTTCAAGGCCAGGTTGGATGAGTTTTGAAGCAGCCCGGTCTGGTGGGAAGTGTCCCTGCCCATGGCAAGGGTGCTGGAACAAGATGGGCTTTAAACTCCCTTCCAACCTAAACTATTTTAGGATTCTGTACAACAATTGCGGAATGTAAATGTGTTTGGGATGTTAATATGTGGCTGCACAGCACACAGCCCATGTACAGCAGACTGAGCATACATAACACAGAGGCAAAATATAGCACAAAACCAATATATAGCACAAAACCAATATATAGCACAAACCCAATATACAGCACAAAACCAATATATAGCACAAAACCAATATATAGCACATTTCTGTGTCTGTGTGGAAGGATTTACAGAGGGAAGGAGTATGAAGGCAGGAGGGTGAGGGCAGACATTCCCTAGAGCAAACCCCAACCACAGGTCCAAGAGGATTCAGAGCAGAAATCCCAGGGGAAAAGCAAAACCAAAGCAGCAAATATAGCTAAAACCCCATCCGTGGCAAAGTAAAACTGACCGGATTTATGGATAGCATTTTAAATTAAAGGCTTTGCATAATGCACGGGGTTTGTGTTTTATTAGATTTGCAGCCAGGAGCAGGAGAAAGCCGTGGCAAGAGGGAAGAAGGGGAAGACACAGCTCCAATCCCCAACCCTGCCCGCCTCCCATCCAGGCTGGGAATGCGAGGGACACCATCCCAGTGAGACACAAACGGGCTGTGGATGATAAGGGAATGAAGCACAGGAGATTTAACCAGTCTGAGAAACTTTTTAGAGCTGTGAAAGCTCCCTGCTCCCACCGTCCTCCTGCACAGGCACAGCCTGACCTGCCCCGGGCTGAAAGCACCTCTGTGTCCTCCTGGCAAAGGTATCTGTGGCCAAAGGAACTCAAACTAACACTCTGATGATCCCAATAATGCCTTAAGAGGCCTCCTAGAAACAGAACCCAGACAGGAGGAAGGGAATAAAGGTGGGGATTTATTGGAAAGGCTTCAAAGGTACCCCTGGGGAGCCAGAGGTGCTGCCCAGATGGGCCCCGAGATGGACCCTGAGAGGCCACGAGTTCTTCCCACTTTTCTGGCTTTGGTTCATTTGCATCTCAGGGTTCATTCTCCAATTAAAGCTGCAGTTAATGATGGAATTGCCCTCAGCTTGCCCCCCTCAGAGGCTCTTTGGTTGATCCTTTTTGGGCCCAGTTTGGGCTGGGTGTCCTTGGAGAGCAGCCCCGGAGAGGCTTTGTTGTGTGTGCCCAGCACAGAGAGCAGCACTGAACAGGGAACAGGCAACTCCAGAGTTACACACTGGGCACTGCAGGGCTTGGAAAATAGAAAAGTTAAAACCCAAGGCATCACCAGCAGGTCATTAGCCCTTTACAACCTAAACTATCCTCACCTGCCCCCAGTTTTCCAATACTCCTGTGTCATCTTGCTGTGTTGGATCAGCTGTGTTGGCTTTTTTCTGCTGATCCAGGACCAAGTAAAAACTTTTAGGCTAAAGAAAAAATTCTTAATTAAAGAGCTCATTTGAAAATAACATCCCCCATGGTTTTTATTGAGGGAATGTGTGTCACATGGCCTTTCACACGCCATTAAAACTGAAGAATTTTTGACCAGCCAACAGTTTTGGTTGGGAGTATCTGATGTTTTGCTTATATCTGTGTTTACTCCCATGTGCCAGCTATTGCCATCTGGGAACAGCCTTTTACTACAGTGGATTTATCACACAGAGAAATAAGCTCAGTTGTCAACTTCTCTAATAAAGATGAGAGGTGCATTACAGATCTAAAAGCAAAATGCTGTCCCATATTCCCTATTAGGCTGAGAACTGTCAGGTTTCTCCAGTGTCTCTATTTGTGTTCCCTTCTCCCAGACATAATAAAAAGGAAACTGCGAGGCTGGAGGAAAAAAGGAACTGTGTTCCCTAACTTGGAATGAAAACTGATTTTTGTTTGCAAGGAAGCCCACTTGATGAGTAGTTCAAAGATATTAAACACTGGAAGAAATTCTTCTTTTTGAGGGTGGGGAGGCCCTGGCACAGGGTGCCCAGAGAAGCTGTGGCTGCCCCTGGATCCCTGGAAGTGTCCAAGGCCAGGCTGGACAGGGCTTGGAGCAGCCTGGAATAGTGGAAGGTGTCCCTGCCCATGGCAAGGGGTTGGAACAAGATGATCTTCAAGGCCCCAGTCTAGAAAATGCCTAACCTTAAATATCCATTTAAGGGAAACCTGTTTAGTAAAGCTGAAATCACTGGGACTTCAGAATGTGCTCCAATCCATGCTCTAGAGCCACTGCCACAGAGCTGGAGAGCCCCTGGAAAAGGGGTTGTCTTCCTTCTCTTCACAGTGCCTGAATATTTCATAGCCCCAGGAAGAAGCAGTGAGGGCAAGTGTGTTTGAAGAAAACATGTTTAACACAGAGAGATTTGTAGCTTAGGGCAAAAGCAGCAGGAATGTTGCCCGTGTCATTTCCCAGACTCCCCTGAGCTTCCTGCCCAATTTCAGGCTGCTCAAAACATGCCAATATCACAGAAAATATTTATAATAATAAAATAAAACCTCCCTCTCACACTGCACTTTGCAAGACTGTGATTGTGTGCTTAATGACCATCATTTATTTAAAAGCCTTCCAGTGGGCAGCTGTGTGTCTTCTGGTTTGCTGCACAAAAGTGTTATTCTTTCAGCAGAGCTTGTCCTTTGTATTCCCAAAGCTGTGGAATCCTCTGTCCCATTTCCCACAGCTCTGTGCTACAGCAAGCCTGGGTGAGAGCCCAGGGTGTGCCACAAGCCCAAGCAGCTGTGGCTGCCCCATCCCTGGCAGTGCCCAAGGCCAGGTTGGACAGGGTTTGGAGCAGCCTGGGACAGTGGGAGGTGTCCCTGCCCATGGCAGGGGGCTGGAATGGGATGGGCTTTAACAGCATGTGGCCAGAGGTGCATTTATTTTATTTAATTTTTTTCTTTAAAAGCCCTATTTTAGTGGTCCCTTAGTCACAGCCTCCTCAAACAGGCCCATTTCTTGTGACTGCTTAGCAGCACAGACAGAAAATTGTCTGTCCTTGGCTAGAAAGCTCTTTCTGCCCAAATTTATGCCAGATTGGCAAATCTTCCTGTGATTATTTCATTTGTTGAGCTTCTGTAGCTGAAAACACAAGGAATTTTGTGAAATGCAAGCTTTTGGGGCAAGGCCAGGTTGGACAGGGCTTTGAGCAACCTGGCCTAGTGGAAGGTGTCCCTGCCCATGGCAGAGGTTTGGAACAAGGGTGGCTTTAAGGTGCCTTCCAGTTCTGGGATTAGATGATGCAACTCTGCTGGAAGGACTAAAAGGATGGGCCACTGCTGGATTTCAGCTTGGCTTCACTCCAGGTTTACCTTGGAGACCTCACCAGAGGCTCCAGGAGAAACCCCAATCCCAGGGCCGTGGTCACTGACCCATCTCTGACCTCAGTAGGGCTGGGATATCACTCCACATCCCTTAAGGATGTTTCAGCCTTTTCCCAAATCCTTTATCAGCTTGATTTGAGATTCACCTGATGGCCCCAAACCTCCTGTAGTGCCCACTGTGGGAACATGCTGGGAGCTTTCCCAAGGAAGAGGCATCCCCTTTGGCACGAGCTCCCCAAAGGGCTCTGACCCCTGCAGAAATGCACCTGCCCAGCTGCAGCGATGCTGAACTCAGCCCTGGGTACCTGGGCACGGCTGGAAAACATCCCACGTCCACTAAAGCTTGGAAAAGCCACCTGAGACAGAAATCAGGCTGCTGGGGCTGAGTTTGGAGCTGATTCCCCAGGAATGGGAGGGGAGAAGCTGTTTGCTGTCGTGTGTGTGCCCAGCTTTGCCAACACAGCTCGCCTGTGGCAGCAAACAGACAGAGATTTGCAGTAATTGAATGGAATAATACACTGGAAATGTTGAATGTATTTCATTCAGAGATAAATTAGGCTGTAATTAAATGGTGTCAATTAATGCACTGCCCAATGGATGCAGTAATTACTTTTTTTTTAAGAGGCAGCAGGGTAATATCCACTCATTCCTAAAGGGCTAATGATGCTGATTTAACCTGGTGGGGGTATAAACAGGCACCCCATGCATCACAGCCCAGTGCAACAAAGCCAAAAGTTCACTTTGATCACAAAACTGCATTTTGTGCATCCCCTACTCCCCTTCTTGTTCCCATCCAAAGCAGTCAGGAATTAGCTCTGGTTTCACAGCAGAAATGTGGATCTTGCTCCTTTCCTGCCCCAAAAGCTGAGGACATTTTCTTACAGGAGGTTTTATTTAAGGATGCAAAAAGGAAAGGGAACACCTTATCCTCAGCTGTCTGTTCTGTATTTACACAAGACCACCAGTTTAACCAGTACAACTACTGGCAATTTAATGCCAGAGTTTCTGAAGACCCTCAAAGAAACCCATTTGGATTTGTGGGTTTGTGGTGTGAAGCTTATCCCAAGTTACTCTCAGGTATCTCTCCACTGTGGAGAATCTTGCAGCTGGAGTAGAAAAAGCATTTCCCAAAATTTTGAGGGCTCCCTGTGAATGTGTCACCCCAGCCAGCTCCTGGAGCCCCACACATTGGATTTTCCATCCCCCTTCATCTCTACCCCTTTCCTTGCTCCCTGCTGAGTTAATTCCCCTCCCTCCCAGCTGCCCTCTCCTTTCATCCCTCCTTTAATGAGCTGAGTCATAGTTAACAATTCTCCTCCTCAATGCAACAGGGGTAGGAACCAGGTTAAAATTTGGGGCTGTTCCCTCAGACTCCCTGCAAATTCAGTCCAAGCCAAGAGACTGAACTTGCCCCGGGTGCTGGAGGTAGCTCCTGACATGACTTATGGCTCCACCAGCAAAGGCAGCCCTAAAAACATATTGATTTTCCAGGCAGCATCACTTCCCTCAGAGCAGCTCCAGGTTTACTCGCTGTCGATTTTTCTGCTATACTTTTTTGTTTTTAGTTAGACTGGAAGTTTATTTTGCAAACAGAGCAGCTGAGGCCTCGTAAATATGTATATACATGTATTTATTTTTATATCTCTCTCTGTGTGTGTATATATATGTGTGTGTATATATATATATATGTGTGTATATATATGTGTGTGTATTTATATATATGTGTGTGTGTATATTTATATATGTTCATGCACACATATATAGATGTGTACTTTCAGCATGGATATTTGGGGAATGTTTTACATTTTTGCAGCTTACAGCACCCAGTGCCTCCAACCCAAGGGTGGAAACTGGCACGAGGTGAACCCAAAACTGAGCCCCTGTTTGGAGAGGAGCCGTGGTGTTCCTGCAGCGGCTGAGGAGGAAGGATGGGGAGCAGCCCTCACCAGTTAATTTTAACAAAGCACACATTTTCCTGGCTCCGCCATGGGCTTGCATATTTTAACTCCTATCTTCTGTTCAGCAGCTAAAAAGAGACTTTCATTCCCATTTTGGCTGCTGTGCCTCGTTTCCCATTCCCGGGCTGTTACACAGGCTCTATTCTTGCAGCCACCCAGTGCTGATAACAGGGGAAGGACGAGACACCCCAGAGCTGCTGCCTCAAACAGGTGGGGGTTTTCTGCAAGCACCAACTTCCACAAGCCCATCACTGTTGTGTCTGAGGCGAGCAAGGAATATGAATCAGCAGGGAGGCTGAATTAGCTTTCTGCCCACAGCCCTTCCCAAGGAATTCTTACAGAGATATATTTGTATTTAAGGAAAGAGATTAGAGGGAGCCGTATAAATGCAATCCATCATCCCCAATTAGAAATAAATGAGGGCAGGGGCAGGAGAAACTTTCTCTCTTTGAGTCCTTTTACAGGAATATAAATATATATATACATAAATATATAAATACACACACATACATGTATGTGTATGTGTGCATGCTGTTATATGTATATATAAATATATATGCTATTATATGTATATATAAATATATATGCTATGATATATTTTATAAATATATATGCTATTATATACATGCTATATATATAAAAAGATATATGCTATTATATGTATATATAAATATATGTTTATACATGCTATTATATATATATAAATATATACATAGAAAGAGGCACACACATATATACACACACAGATATATATATTCATATATTCAGGAATTTTTGTTAAAATTTCAATTTACATATATAACGTGCATAAATCCCTTTTTTAGATATAGCTATTGATACAGAGATTATATAGATGTTTGCACACTGTACATACACACAAGCAGCCAAAAGAAGCAAAGAACCTGCTTGCCTTGCCCAAGGCCTGGCACATCAGCACCCAAAGGAAGTTTTATTCCAGAATTTCACTTTTTCTTTCCCCCTTAAAGATCCAACTTCAGCAGTCGAGTGAATCTTTTGTAACCACAGCTTTCTTCCAAAAGGCAACCAGGAAAAGCTGTTTAATTTGAAGTTTTATTCTTATTACCATCATTTCATCATCAACATCTCACCATCAACATCATCGTGCCATGCTGGGCTCCCGACAGGAGCAGGAGGATTCTCAAGAGACAAAGGAGGAAACTGATGTATCAGCTAAAACCACATCTCAACTTAATCAAGACATAAATCACTGCAAAACTCAGATTTNGATATATTTTATAAATATATATGCTATTATATACATGCTATATATATAAAAAGATATATGCTATTATATGTATATATAAATATATGTTTATACATGCTATTATATATATATAAATATATACATAGAAAGAGGCACACACATATATACACACACAGATATATATATTCATATATTCAGGAATTTTTGTTAAAATTTCAATTTACATATATAACGTGCATAAATCCCTTTTTTAGATATAGCTATTGATACAGAGATTATATAGATGTTTGCACACTGTACATACACACAAGCAGCCAAAAGAAGCAAAGAACCTGCTTGCCTTGCCCAAGGCCTGGCACATCAGCACCCAAAGGAAGTTTTATTCCAGAATTTCACTTTTTCTTTCCCCCTTAAAGATCCAACTTCAGCAGTCGAGTGAATCTTTTGTAACCACAGCTTTCTTCCAAAAGGCAACCAGGAAAAGCTGTTTAATTTGAAGTTTTATTCTTATTACCATCATTTCATCATCAACATCTCACCATCAACATCATCGTGCCATGCTGGGCTCCCGACAGGAGCAGGAGGATTCTCAAGAGACAAAGGAGGAAACTGATGTATCAGCTAAAACCACATCTCAACTTAATCAAGACATAAATCACTGCAAAACTCAGATTTCCACACCAACACACAGCCCCAGCACCCCTCTCGCTGCCTCTCCCAGGAGGAACTTTCAAGAGCACTGAACTTACCCCACACCATTTTAAAAAGACCTTATTTGTCTGGAGAGACTGGGAGGTGAAAGGTCCCTTTAAGGAGATTTAAAGTGAGCACCATTAGCATTACATTGTTCATTCAGCCTTTCTATCCATCACATGAGAGCAAAATGATCTGATCTAAGCAAAAAACTTCTGGTTTCGTAGCAACAATGAATTTTTTCTTTTTTTTTTTGGTGGGGAAATATAATGCAAATCAGTGCTTAGGTGCATAGCTTGTGACTACTTTATTTCCTGTACTAGAGTCTGTCGAAACACTATTAAAATATAATTTAACTAAATGGCTTCCTGGAAAATAATAAAAACAACAACAACAAAAAAACTCCTTCCTAGTTTAAAAGTCAAAAAATGTCGAAGTGGTTCATGCATGAAAAATAAAAATGCTGTTTAGCTCTTATATAAGTCTTTCCATGAGATTTCAAAATAATTTTGGGAGAAAATAGTGTGGATTGCACTTCCTTAGTGCTGGGAATCAAGAGGCATGTCTTGGAGAATAGACATCTCCACTAAATTTACTAGAACCAGGTTATTTTGTATTTTGGATCACAGCAGATCTTTCTGCCCTCCAAATTTGGGGTGAAAATGGCCATGGCTCCCAGGCTGTGCTGGGTGTTCCAGGCACAGAGCAGAGCTGAGGGATAAATACCAGTTTTACAGGTAAAAAATAACTTCTTATGCAGATGTTTTTAGCCTTGATCTTGAGGCAAGGCTTCGGTCCTGACAAGGATTGATGGCTAAATTTTAGGTGACTCTGGGAGCAGCAGAAATGGAACCATGATTTTCTGAGCAGAGTTCATTTATAAGCTACTTCAAGCACCCCGATGTCCCAGTCAAAGCAAAATTGGGCCAGTCCAGATCTTGCCTTTAATCTTCTTCGTTTTCTGCAAAATAAGGAAATAGTTCCCTCAGGACAATCAAATTTATGCATTTTCAGGAATATTTTATCATAACTCCATTCCACAGGATGACACTTCAAGAGTTTCCCTTCCCCACTGGGAAAATGGGGCTAAAAGGGTTTTGGGGTGATGGTCAGATGGGGACAAGCAACTGGTGTCCCAAATCCTCACCACCCCCAAAAATGTGCTCAAGTGCTTCACTGCTCTTCCCCTAAGAAAAAATGCTCCAGATGTTTAATCCAAACTCCCTGGCTGCTATTTAGAGCCTTTATGTCTTTTCATGTCCCCGATGAGCAATAACAGAGAAACATTATCACATAATATAAAATATTAAACACCTGTTGTAAATATTAAATTATATGCAAATACAACCTGGCAAAGATAATACTCGATACTTTGTTTACATTGCTGCTGATTAATATTGGAGATTAAAATTAATACTCGCACAACATAAACATCAACATGCTTTTAGCATGCAATTAAGCCGAACAATTTCATCAGCACAAAATGTTCTCGTCCTTTCAAAACGAGGCACACTAAAAACAAAGCTGCCCTGAAAATATCACTGAAATCAAACTCCCAAGTGCAAAACGTTTGGATCATTAGAGATTCCCCTCCCTCCACTTTGGAAATGCTGTTTTCCAGACTAGAAGGCCACGGTTGGAGGCAGTCAGAAATGAAGAAAGAGGGAAGGGTTTGATGGGATATTGGGAAGAAATTCTTCCCTGTGAGGGTGGGGAGGCCCTGGGACAGAGAAGCTGTGGCTGCTCCATTCCTGGAAGTGTCCAAGGCCAGGTTGGATGGGGCTTGGAGCCATCTGGGATAGGGGAAGGTGTCCCTGCCCATGGCAGGGGGCTGGACTGGATGATTTTTAAGGTCCATTTCAAACCAAACCATTTTGGGATTCCATTCTGGGTTCTGTGGAATCCCACCATGACAGGCAGATCCTCATCTTCTCCATCACAATGTCCACCCCCCTCTTCACTTGTGCGACAGGGCCATGAGCCCCACTGGTGTTTTCTTTCCTGAAAAAGCCATTTAAAAAGGGGTGAGTTGAAACAATTATTGGATTTAAGGGACACGAGGCCTTCCTTTGGCAAGGCTCACTGCTGGAAGGGTGAAGGGTGCAAACAGACTGATCAGAGCCTGGAGGGGTGAGACAAAGGTGGTCAGAGGCTGGGAAAACCTGAAGTCTGAAGGAAATGGGGGGAAAAGACTGAGGGCAGAGCTTCCACCAGTGCTCAGAGGTACAACAGCCCTCCAGAGACTGTTCCTCCAGCGCAGGCAGGACAAGGAGGGGTGAATTAAAGTGCAGCACATTCAAGGGAGGCTTAAGGAAATCTTTCCGATTACGAGGTTAATTAAGCAGGGGTATAGATTAGCTGGGGCAGCACAGGAGTCCACGTCACTGGAAATCTTTAAGAACAAGTTGGACCAGCACGTAGGAATGATGTGGGACAGTGTCACCTTGGAACTGGTGATGTGTTGCACGGACACCTCTTTGTTCTGACTGCTCTTATCCCCTGCATTTCACCTCCACAGGAGTCTGCCCAGCTGGATTTCAGCCACATGGGAGCTAAGAGGCACATTAGCTCCTCAGCAAGCTCTCAGACACCAACCAGCACAAGTGGAGACTGAGCCCAGGAGATGCCCACAGGGACACCGCTGCCCCTGCCCGGGATGTCCCACTTCCCTGAGGGAGCAACACCCAATGCTCCGCCTGCAAATCCCGGGGCTGATGGCTCTGCAGGGAACCAGGCAGGATGGAAAGCAGAGGAGACAAAATGTGGGTGTGTGATTAGGTGACAGCACATGTCCTGGCAGATGATTGCAGTGCTAAAGCGTGCCATATGCTGCGGCTCCTATGGAAATCTTCCTCGGCTGACATCATTATGGAGCATTTGGGAACATATGCCGATCCCTTATGTTTTCTCCGTCCTTCCTAAATGTTGCCAAGCACCAAATACCTAAACACAATTAACCTCTGACATCACCTTGAAAGGCTCTGTAACATCCTCAAAGAACAGGGAATGTCTCACAAACATCCCTGGAACATTCTACCTGGAGAACTGCCCTCCAGGGCTGGGACAAATCCATAGGGGCTGCAGCAACCAGCACTGGGAGCAGGCAGCTCTTGTCCCATCCAGCCTTCACCCACCAAGGATCTGCTGAATCAGATGTGCCAAGCTGGTCCCAGTTTGGGGTCAGCAATGACAGGACAGGACAGAAATGAAGTGAAGTGTCCAGGCAGTGCCCAGGGCATCCCAGCCAGGATCTGGATCTCAGCAGCCAGAAAGCTCCCGGTGCAAATTGTTAAGGAATTTAGAAGTATTAGATCAGAGGGAAAGTAAGGGAAGAGAAATTGCCAACAGGGATTCTTCCAGAGCAAACTCCTGACAATCCTCCCTGCTCTTTGACAGGAAAACCAGCCGGGAGGATGGAGGGAAGGGAGGATGGAGGGAGGGGAGGGTTCAGGGAAGCTGTAGCTGTGACAGAGCCTCGCTCAGGGGAGGCTCCTGGCACCGTCTTGACTTTGCAAACAAACAAAGGAAAGGTTTCCTTTCAGGAATCAGGTGATCCAGGTGAGGTTATAAAGGTGGGGCACAACACAGGGAATCAAACCTGCATCCCTCCAGCTGTTACCAGGCATTCCTTGCCAGGCTGCAAGGGGCACCCGGTCCCCATAGATTCAAAATTTGCATTAGCAACTCAATGATAGACTCGAGGGGATGTTAGAAAATGTGTGGATAACCCCAGGCTGTGAGGAGTGCCAGCTTTTTGGAAGGCAGATAATTAGAAACAATAAATCTGTGGCATTTATTTTGTGTGAGCCACACAGAATTCACTTGGAAAAGAGAGGTAAAGGGGCTGTTTTGGATGGATAAATAACCCCCAAATCTAGACTGGGGAATAGCATTTGGATAGGTCCAAAACACCATAAAAACAGCTGAGGAGGGACACAGCTTGGGATGATGCTCAGGAGGGAAAGGGCAGGGCAAGGGCCACCTTTGGGTGCACCCATGGGAGGTGACAGAGGTGACAGCTCTCCCTGGGCACAAGGCAGTGCTCCACAAGGCTTAAGGATAATAGTGATGAGCTGGAGCTGGTCCAGGAAAGAGCAACCTGACATGGTCTGGGAACAACAGCCAACGCAGAAAGGATTAAAGAATTGGGGGCTGCAGACTTTTTCACCATCTGCTATTTAAAAAAAAAAAAAAGAGAGAGAGAGAGGGAGAGAAAACAAGCTCAGGTTTTGTCTTCTTTACCCGGAGACAGGGTGATAATTGGATACATTCAGCTGCCTGTTTCGCAATAAGCAGCTTCCCAGCAGTGGTTGGCTCCCCAAAGTGGGTCTCTGGCTCCTGGGCTGAGGTTTCCCAGGCAGCACCTTCCCTTTGCAGCAATGCAACACAAGCACACAAAGCTTGGTCACGATTTTCCTCCATCGTGCTGGTCACCCTTGGCTGCTTCTTAACTCCTGAAGCTCACAGTGATGAGGTTCTTGTATTTCTGTTCATTTTACCAAAGTTGCACTGTGGGCACCTGTGTGTGTTTCACTGGAGCTGTCCTGGAACAGCCACAGACATTGTTCTTTAAATTTCTGTTTTCCATCATTTTTTGCAAAGCTGTTTCCCAAATCACTTCTTTGCAGTAGTGTTGGGTTGTTTTTTGGTTGGTTTTTTGGTTTTTTTTTTTTCCCCCTCGGGTGAATTCCCTGAATTTTTTTCATTCCCAGTGGAGGTCTGGGCATCCTAAGGAAGCGGGATAAGAGTCCCCATCACACGGGGTGGGCAGAGCAGACATGGTACCCATTGTTCTCTGCATCCGCCGCGGCTACGAGGGGAGGAAATTGGCTTTATCTGAGCAAAGAAAGACATCCATTAGGAAAATTATTGGGAAAAACTTCCTGGCAGTGGCGTAGCAATGCATGGGAACAAACACCACAGGCAAGGGCGGAAATAGCCGTGGTTTTAAGGAGCAGCCTCGAAGGGATGGGACTTTCTCACCTCGTGGGACACACCTGATTCTCTCCCTCGGGGTTCCCCTTTCTCCCTACCCCGTTACATCCCTCTTCTGGGATCCCTGCACCCCTTCTCTGCTGACAGCACCAACCTCCAGGGCCTCACCCTCTCACACTGAGCATCCCTTTAAAGGTTGAGGAGACCCCACACTTTCTGAAGGGCTGGGAGAAGGGCAGAGGTTTTTTACAAGGCACCGAGGTGGGTTGGGGTGAGGGTGGGGGTTTCATCTCCCCTCAAGAGCAGCATTTGGCAGGGGGAGGTGCCTGGTGGTGGCCACTGAAGCCCCCTGCCACTGGCACTGTGCAGGGATGTGCTGCAGGGTCTGCCCTGGAGCCCACCCAAGCATCCTCTGCATGCAGGAGGTCCCTACTAATGGGAAAGCCACCTGTTACTCCCTCAAAAACACACACACACACAAAAAATCCAATTTTCTTCTGCTAGCCCTTGCCAAGCAACCAAAAACAACAAAGAGCTGCAAGCTGCCTTTTAACCAAATTATTCCCCCTGAACAATATTCAAGGGGAGGAGACAGAGCAGAGCCAGCCCAAGCAGCCACAGCCACCATGGCTTGGCACATGGCAGCAGCCAACACAAAGAGCAGAGTAAGCTACTGGCTCATAAATCCCATGTCTAGTGGGCTTTGTTTGCTTTTTTATTTGTTAGGGAGGCAGAAAAATCAAGCAATGCAATCTGTTGTTCACTTGGCATTTCTCAGGTGTCTCCCTGCCCCTAATCTGGGATAGAAACTGTGGGATGCTGAGCTGCAGGACACATCTGAGCATGGAAATGTGTGTTGGGATGCATGTCTCACGGGGTTCTGCCACTCACCATGGGCACACATTTCCTGAAAAGCCAGAGAACAGCAAAAAAAAAAAAA
>VXAC01006305.1:4126-38728 GCA_013399225.1 Rhipidura dahli
CCCCCAAAAAAAAAGCCCTTAAACCCCACCCTGGTTGTGCCTGCAGGGGCCTGCTCGAGCTCTGCTGAGGCACATCCCAGTTCCAAACCCATTTCCAGGAGAATTCCTAGCCCTTTTCCAGGAGAATTCCAAACCCTTTTCCATCCCAATTTCAAACCCTTTCCCATCCCAGCTTCAACCCCTTTTCCCTGAGAACGAGGCAAATCCAAGGCTGGAATGCAGCCATGGGAGGGGGTGGGGAGCAGCGCACAAGGGGCTGCAGGAGAATTCCAAGTGAGTTTCCCTTCAGGAACACGACCCAATAATTCCCAAATTGCCTCTCGGAGCAGCGCTGAGGAGGCAAATCCCACCCCATTCCCTCTCCCCTCCCGTTAATCCTTGGAGCAGCAGGACGGCAAACCCCGCTGGAACAGCCAGAGGAGCTCCCTCCGGACACCAAACTCCCCGGCACGGTTTTAGTGGGATTTTTAACCCCTTCCTACCTGCGCTCCCCGCGGCTCTCGGGCTGCTCGGGCACCCAGCAATAATTGTCGGCCGCGCTTTTGGCCGCCGGCTTTTCCCTCCGGGCCGCCCTTCTCCTACAAGCCAAGAGAGCCAGGGCGAACGCCAGCAGCAGCAGGATGGCCACCAGGCTGCCCACGATGTAATAGAGGAGCAGCCGCGGCCCGTCCGCGCTGTGCTCGTCCGAGCCGCCCCCCGATCCCGCTGTGGGCATTCCCGGAGTCCGCGGGATGCTCGTGGTCCATGGGACGCGCGTGGTGTGAGGGACGCCGGAGCTCCGCGGGATGCCGGAGGTCTGCGGGATGATGCTGGAGCTCTGCGGGGTGATGCTGGAGCTTTCTGGGATGATGCTGGAGCTCTCTGGGACGATACTGGAGCTCTCTGGGATGCTGTTCGGGATCGCCTCTCCGGGCCTGCAGCCGTGCCCATCCTCATCCCGGCGGGAGCCAGGCGGGCACAGGCACTCGTAGCCGCCGGGGAAGTTGCGGCAGGTGCCGGGACACGGATCCCGCAGGCACTCGTCTACGTCCAGGCAGGAATCGCCTCCCGGCTGCCGCTGGAAGCCGGGCCGGCAGGCGCAGCGGAAGGAGCCGGGGATGTTGATGCAGAGCTGCGGGCACACTTGGGGCTGGGCGCACTCGTCCACGTCGTAGCACTGGCTGCCAGCGGGCCCCGCGGGGCGGTAGCCGGGCTCGCAGCGGCACTCGAAGCCGCCGGGAATGTTGTGGCACCGGTGCTGGCACGGCCCCGACTCACACTCGTCCACATCCAAGCAGGCGCGTCCGTCGGCTGCCAGGGCGAAGCCAGGATCGCAGCCGCACTCAAAGCCGGCGGGCAGCGCCCGGCAGGACCCCTGGCAGGGGTTGGGATGGCAGGAGTCCTCGGGCACGCAGGAGGCCATGTCAGCAGCCAGCGCGAAGCCGGGGTGGCAGGCGCAGCGCGGGGGCTCGCCGGCCGCCTCGACGCAGAGCTGCTGGCAGCCCCCGTTGCCGTGGNACGCAGGTGACCGCCGGCTCCGCCGCCCACTCGGAGAAGTTGCCCGGCTCCCCTCCGGCCACCCAGGAGAAGCCTCGCAGCGGTTCGTGCGGCCGCACGCAGTGACCCCTGGGCAGGGAGAGCCCGAGCCACGCCGGGCCGGCCCAGCGGGCCGTGGCCAGCAGCTCCCGCAGCCGCGCGGCCTCCAGGGCGCTGCCCACCGCCGCCAGGTTGCCGCCGTCCCGCCGGCAGCGCTCCTGGGCGCTTTTCCAGCCGCTCTCTTCCCGGTGCAGGGTGTAGCAGGCGCTGCCGGCGCACAGCACCTCCGCCTCCTCGGTCCCGCTGCCCCGGACCAGCAGCAGCGGCAGCAGCAGCAGCAGCAGCGGCCAGAGCGTGGCCATGTCGCGGGGCAAGTGGACAAATGACCGACGGCGCTCACATCCCGGCGTCCCGCCGAGCTCTCCCGAAACACATCCTGTGCTCCCGGCTTTCCCTATTTATCACCGGAGGCCGCGGCTTCCTGTAGCGGGGAGCCGCTCGTTGGGCTCCCTGGCTTCCCTTTCCCGCCGGCTCCCCGCTCCCATCCCAATGGTTCGGGAGAAACCCGCCGCGTTCCTGGCTTTTTTTTTTTTTTTTTTTTTTTTTTTTTTTTTTTTTCTTTTTTTTTTTTTTTTTTTTTTTCCTCAAAATTTTTTTTTTTTTTTTTTTTTTTTTTTTTTTGGTGCTGTTCCTGCTTTTTTTTTTTTTCCCTTCTCCCAAGAATTTGATTTATTCCCTCCGGCCGCAGTGGAGTTTTCCAAGCCCTAATAGGGGCCGGGAGCTTTCGGGCACGTGTTGCTAAAAGGGGAAGGAAAACATCCCGGCTCCCAAGCCGTGGGATCCGTGGATCTCGGCCGCTGAAAAGCAGGGAATATTTGGCTGCGCACGCGCGAAGATTCCAGCGCATTTTTCCCCTTTCTTTAAATAGATGGAAGAGCCCTGAAATAGGAGCTGGGCCGTGGGAAGGGCCTGGGAATGCCAGGATGGAGCCAAGCTCGGCCGGGCTCCGCTGCCACCCCAGGCATTACGTGGATGAGGATTCCTCACAGAACCCAAGGTTAGCCCTGAAAAAGCTCATCCATGAGCAGGGCAGGACAATTGCACCGGAGCTCCAGCCAGGCCTTGGTGTCAGGATGATCCCAGCTCCCCAGATTCCTGGAGCTTCCCTCTGTCAGCAGCAAATTCAGGATTTAACCCTGGGAGTCTGGGGAATCTTTTCCTGCTTGGCACAGCCATGCCCATTCCAGGATTTGTGGGGTTTGGTGGGTTTGGAATTCCTCAGGGAATATGGCTGTGATCCAACAGAGCAACGAAAACCAGGAATCTCCTCCTTCCCTTCCCTTCCCTCCTAAATAAAAAAGCAGCCAAAAATCCCGATAAGAACTGTGGATAATTCCCAGACCTGCTCATACACAGCATTCCTGGGAAAGCCCTGGCTGCCGGGATATCTTCTGGAATCTCCCATCCGAGTGAGGGTTCAGGGATCCACAGCCAGAGCTTCAAACCTGGAGCATTTTGGACTTGGAATAAGGGAGCTCAGCACAAAAGCTGCCAGGAAAAACATGGATCGTGGTTTGTCTTCCCAGCTGATACCACAAAATTCCAACCGACAACTTCATTCCACAACCCAAACCAGCATTTTTCTATCCAACCCATTATTCCTGGAGAAAAACTGGGAATCACTAAATACAGCTCCTCTGAATATTCCCGAACCAGGAAAAAAATCCCCAAATATCTAAATATCATTTAAGTAGAATTTAAATAGCATTTAAATATTAAAAGTCACTCCAGGATAATTAAGGAATTGGTGGGAATGTTCTTTATTAGGATGTGCAGGAAGTCCAGTTGGGAATCCTGTCCCAGGGAAGAACTTTTTGGAATATTCATGGAATATTTCCAAAAATAAAAACCTTTTTGTTTTCTTTTTTTCCTGAAAAAAAAAGTTGGAATTTCCCTTTTTCCAGGAGTTTCGTGGATAGGAAAGCTCACTCCCATTGCTTTTAGGGAGCTCTCCAAGCTTACATGGGAATATTTCTGGGAATTTTTTGTGCCACTTTGATTTTTATGGAATATTCCAAACTCCTTCGATTTTCTTGGATGTTCCCATTGAAAATCGGAACTTTAAAAGGATTTCCTTTCCTCGCCCCCGAGGCTGAACACATCCAGAACCCCTCGTCTTCCGTAAGAATCCAGTCCTGACGATCTCCTGAAGAGCAGAATTCCCGCTATAGGGAATATCCTGCAGGATTTATTCAAGCCTGTTAAAGAAAAAAAAAAAAATCGGGAATTTGTGAAAAAGAAGGAATTGGTTTTAAAACGTCGTTGTGGAGGAAAAAAAAAAAAAAGGAAAAGGGCGTGGAATGCGTGACGTCAGCAGCGCCAAATCCCGGGATTGGGAAGCGGGACAATGGAGCCGGAGGGAGGACACCTGCTCGGGAAAAGAATTGGAGGAACTCGGCTCCCTCTGGAGATATCCCAAGGACACGGAGCGGGGGCTGGGAAGCTCCAGGAAGGCGCTTGGAATGGGGCAGCTCCTGTCAGGCGAAATTTTGGGAATTTGGGCAACGTAGGGGAGCGGGAGTTGGCAGGGTTTTAACGGGAATGGAATTCCAAGCACCGGGAAAAGGAATGGCTTTTTGTTTAGGTTTTCACATCCCTGCTCCTCTGCTTCCGGGAGATCCCACCTGGAATTCTGCACCTCGCTCAGGAAGGAGCAAACAGCGGAGCTGTTGGAGCCAATCCCGAGGAGGCACCGGGATAATCAGAGGGATGGGGCAGCTCTGCCGGCAGGAAAGATTTGGGATGGCTCAGCCTGGAAAAGCTTTGGAATGATCCAGCTGTGTCATTCCAGGAGCTAAAGGAGCCAAGATAAACAGGGAGAGGTTACCTCCGAGGGATGGAGTGACAGGAGAAGGGGAATGCAGGGAGCAGGTCTGGATGGAATACTGGGAATAAATCCAGCCCTGGGAGGCTGGGGGAGCCCTGGCACAGATTCCCAGAGATTCTCTGGCTGCTCCATCCCTGGAAGTGTCCCAGGCCAGCTTGGAGCACCCCGGGATAGTGGGAAGTGTCCCTGCCCATGGAATGAGATGACGAATTAAGATCTCTTCCAACTGAAATAATTCCATGATTTTTTTCTCATGGAGCAGCTGAACGCCCACCTGGATGGAACAGAGGAGAGCAAGGAGCAGTTCCCATCCCAAATATCCCATTCTTTCCAGGCATCCCCCTCCCTTATGGAATGAGGGAATTTATTCCTTGGAGTCTGGATTCCAGGCCAGCATTTCCCATCCTTCCCTGCCTTTATCTGCTTTTCTTGTCCACCTTTTCCCAACTCTGGAGCAACTTCCAGGCTAAAGCTGGGCGTGTTCCCAACAACCTGGAGCAGATCCAGGAATTCCATATCCCTCGAGATAAAGTCCAAGCTAAAATTCCAGAAACTCCGTCTCTGCCAGGTGGGAGGGAGCTGATCCAGGGGTTTTGAGCAGCTCCAAGGATTCCGCTGGATTCCAAGTCAGGACACAACCCCTGAATTTTGTCCCGTTTTTCCAGCCCACTTTGTGTTTGAAGCCAGGAATTCCGTTTCCATTCCCATTTCCATTCTGTTTCCATTTTCATTCCCATTTCCATTTTCATTCCCATTTCCATTCCCATTCCCATTTCCATTTCCATTTGGAAGGGGTCCCTGGGATTCCAGGCAGGAGAAATCCCACTGGACCCCAGCGGATCCATGCTTGGAAATTCCTTTGGGATGTAAGTGGGGCGCTCTTCCCAAACTTTCTCCTCCTGGAAGGGCTGGAGCACGGCTGGAATATTAGGCTGGATAGCAGCAGGAAAAGTGGGAATTGCAGCTCTGGAAGCCTTCCATCCAAGAGGGAAAATCTCCTCAGATCCCAGTGGGACCAGGACAACCATCCTGGGGAAAATCCTCATCCAAAGGGATTTTTTTCCCTCTTCCTTTGTTATCCGAGGGATTTTTTAATCAGTCTTGATTTTTTCCCTGTGTTTGGAGCTTTGGAATCGCTGCCTGGATTGTCCTGGGTGGCCCGGGGCGGGGATGTGGGGCGGGAACGACGTCTCGTCCAGATGGAGAAAACAGGGAATTCAGAGGCTTCCACGGGGATGGAGCCCTCCTCCCACCGGGATATTCTCCAGGGAATATTTCCGGGGGAGTTCTGGAATGGCAGAGGGAGGTGAAGGAGAGGATGGGATTAAATCCCAGCCCACGTTCCCCGCTTTTCATTCCAGCGGGAGATTTCGGGATATTAATGTTGGAATGCCACCAGGACACCTGGAAAGCACACACACAGAGAAATCCCGGGATTTCTCCAACCCTTCCGGAGGGGCTGCGCTGGGATTTGGAGCTCGGAGCAGCCGGAAGTGCTGCAGCTCTGCACAATTCCCTCTTATTCCCAAATTTCCTGGATCCAGCAGGAGCCATCTGGAAATTTGGCAGCTCCTTCTGTTCCTGAGGGAATCCCAAGCCAGCTCCCCAAGCAGGGATTGCCTAAGGAAAGGAAAAGTGGGAAAACTTCCACCCCAAAATACAAAGACAGGGAATTCCAGTGTGGTTTTTCTCGGGATTTGGGCAAAAGGGAGGGAACATTTCCAGGGTATCTGGGAGCCTTTTTCTGGCATGAATTGGGATTTTCCATGGGCATTCGCACTTTTAGCTCATCCCTCATCGGTTTTCCAGGTCAAATATTTAAGGAATAATCAACAATCAGTAATCAATAATCAGTAATCAATAATCAATAATTAATAATAATAAATGGGAGCGTATCTGTAGGCAGGTGCTGCCTGAATAAACATGGAATTACCAGGGGAAGGAAGCGTTTCAGGGGATCCATGAGGAGTTGCTTCCCTCTCTTTTCCCCCCTCTGTTTCACACAGTGTTTCCCACGGAAAACAGGAGCTGTGGGGAATTTCCCACCTAAAATCGGGATCAGGGCATCCAAGGGGATCCTTCTGTTCCCATGTGGTGCCAGAGGGAGAGTCCCAATGGAAGCGCTTCCTGATCCAGCCTCGGGATCCCAGGAATGGGGACAGGCGGGTGTGGAAAAGGCTCCGGGATCCGGGGTGGAGGAATTGGAGAATCCCGTTTTAATTCGGGATGTTTAGGACACCGCCCACAGGGATCAAGGAAGGTGGATCCATAGATCCATGGGGATTTGGCCTGGAGGCAGAGACAGGACAGCGCTGGGCTCTGGCATTAAACACGGATCTTTTCCCTTTGGAATGTTTGCTCATCCCACAGAATTCCCTGCCTGTTTTCCCTCCCCCTCGTGCTGGAATTGCTCCGTTTGTGGCACGATCCGAGCTTCCAGCCCTTCCCAAATTCCCGCAAGCAGCAAATCCGAGGACGGGGTTAAAGCGAGATCTCGCCTCGGCTGCTCCAGCTCCACCTCGCCAGGAGCCAATCGGGATTCGCGGCCATTCCCAAATGTTATTCCCAGCCGGAGGGGCTGGGAGGGCCAGGAATGACTCAGCCCTGGCACAGTCCTGGCGTTTCCAGCACCTCCCAGCTGGATCGGTCCCTGTTTTCCCATTTTCCAGCTGTTTTCACGCCGGCCCGGCCCAGCCCAGCCCACGTGCAGAATCCCGGGAAGGAGGCGGCTCTGGAATGGGAAGGGAAAGGCAGGCTTGGAAACATTCCAGAGGCTCGGGAAGCGCCGGGTGGTGCCCGGGCAGGGCGGCAACAACTGGAAGGAAAAGCAGGGTGGGATTTTCCAGAGGGATCGGCGGCTCCTCCAGACCCTTCCCAGCTCCCCCGGGATCAACGCAGCGCCGCGGGGTGGGCTTGGAGAGAGGGAGAAAAGGGAAGAGGTCCCCCAAAAAACCGGGATGCGGATCCGCAAAGGGGGAAGTGCAACCCCGATAAGGAATTCCTTGTTTTCCAAAGGGGTGGGAATGAGAGGGGCTTTAAGGTCATTCCATACCCAATGCAGCCTTGGATTCTTGTCCTCCCGATCCTGATCTTCCCGGAATCCTCTCCCCTCAGGTGACCCTGTTTGGAATGTGGGATCCCTTTGCTGGATCCTGTTGGGAAACAAATTCCATTAAGAAAAAAAAAAAAAANTTGCCACCCACTGGGAATTCTGGAGCTCCCCCCTGCCAGGATGAGTCAGCTCCAGCCCCACTCCCCAGATCCAGGGAGAGATCCCAAAATTCAGAAGGCAGAGGGGCCAAAAGGTCAAAACTTCCTTAAAAACACCTTTGGCTGGAAAAGGGCTCCAAGCACATGGAAACGGGGAGGCCATTCCCAGTGGGAGCTGATCCCAGCAAAGCCCAGATTGCTCCCGCCAGGAGCATCGCCATTCCTGCCTCCCCTCCACCCCCAGACCCTTTTCCAGGTTTTTCCCTTCTGCCCAGCAGATCTGGAAAGGTTCCCAGTCCTGAGCCAAGCCTGGTGGGATTTCCAGAGCAATTCCAACCTTTCCTTTTCACTGTTGCTCCAAGTTTTCTTCCCTTTGGACTGGTCCGGTTTAAGCCTTTTGCCTCTTCCCACTCCTATTTATCCAAGGAAATGGGGCTGCTGGGGAATTCAATGGGAGGAAAGCAGGAGCTGCTGGCTCTGCATCCAGGGACTGCCAGGGGGATCCGGAGCTGCTTCACAACTTTTTCATTGGATGGGGGAATAATCCTGGCCGAGCTAGGATTCTCCCATCACCTCCACTGGAAAACTGATGGAGGGCTTGGAAAAAGCCAGGGAATTGGGAAGTTTTGGAAAGAAAGGGGGAAAACAAAAGGAGCCCAAAAATTCCTGGGATAAGTCAAGCAAGGTTTTGATTCCTTGCTGGGACTCTGGGAAGAAGCAAATTCTGCCCTGTTCAGGGCATTCCCGGGATTTCAGGTTTTCCTGGAACCAGATGGCCTTTGCCCCATGCTGGTGATTTATGTGGGAATGAATCCCTGCTCCCAGCCCCGGGACATTTGGAGTTCCTGAGCTGGGAAGTTGGGAAGTGGCTGGGATTCAATCCTAAATGTGTTCCTGATCCCTCTGGAGCTGGGAGGGGGCTCGGCGGGACAGGGAATTGCCCCCAAATCACCGCAGAATCCCAGACTGGATTCCAAAGGGACCTGCAGCTCCCTTTGGATTTGCTCCATAAGAACCAAGGCCGGACGAACAGAATTTAGGGAACAAATCCCTGCCTCAAGCCTGGCTTTAAGGCCCATCCCGAGGTTTTCTTGGAGCTGCTTTGGGAAGCCAGGGCATCGCTCCATGGCCAAGGCGACGGCGGAGCAGGACATGGATCCTGGCGGGATTTGTCCGGAAAGCTCGGCGCTCCCAGCACAATGCCCAGCTTCCTGCTGGGAGGGACCCGGGCAAGGCAGGAAACCATCAGCCCTTTTCCAGAGGCTCCGAGTTCTTCCAGAGGCTCTGAGTTCTGCTTCCCAGCTCGCGGCTGCCGTGGGATGAACACCCTGATTTGGGCTGGAATTGCCCTGCCGTGAATTCCCACCTTGGATCCATCCCGCCCTTGGATGCGCCAGAGCTTCTCACAACCTTCTGGACGAGAGTTCTGCAAATAAAACTCGGGATCGTCGGGAATGTGGGCAATAAAGATAAGAGGCAGGCAGGGTTTTCCGGATGGAGAACGTGTCCCGAGGCTTTTCCCTCCTTATCACGGCTCTGCAGGAGCCAGGCGCTGCTGCCAAGGGATGTGCCAGAGCTGGAATTGCCTCTGCTGCCATTTCCCTGCCTCAGCAAGGGAAAAAGGGAATGCAGAGTGAGAATTCCCGGCGCTGCTGGGCACGGAATCACAGCTGGGGGAAAAACCTTCCCTCAGTCCTACACCCTGCTCCAAGGGGGGGCTTTTCCACCCCATAAGCGGGGAAGAAACGCTGCTTTAGGGATTGAAAAGAGGTTTTCCCTCTTTCCCAGCACTTCCATAGGATGCTCCTCCGTGCCACGGCTGTGGCCATCCAGCGCTGGATCTGCCTATGGAAAGGGAATGCATGGAGCAAAGGGAATTCTGGGGCTTTGATGCAGTGCTGGGGAAATGGGAACAGCCACAAAAACCATGGATCGGGATCCGTCCTCCATCCCAAGATGGGATTTCAGTGGTTAATTACGGCCCAACTCCCGTGTCGGAAAGGAAAACCAGGGGTCACGCTCCAGGTGCTCCCTCCCCTGCTGTCATTCCAAGGGTCTCACCTTTCCCGGGAGCCCGCCCAGCTCTCCGGGTTATCTGTGGCTGCTTCCGGAGCATCCCTGTGGAATTTGGTGAAGGCCAGCGTGGAAATGGGAAGAGCCCTGCGGAAAAGCACCTGGATCCTGCCATTGTTATCCCAAAAGGAGCGGCAGGAGAAGGGCGGAGAGGAACCAGGGATGCTCCGAGCAGGGCTGGTGCTTCCAAAGGGATACAACCCTTGGATTCTTGGACACCTGCACAGCCTGATCCCAGCTGCAGGCAGCTTGCTGCTGACCTCACTGGGCAAACATTCCCTCCTCCCTGGTTTTGCAGGGAATGAGGCGCTGGATACACAGGATCGAAGGAGCCTGTTCCTAAAGGCTGAGCCCACTCCCAGATCCTCCTGGGATTTTCCCAACCAAAATCCAAGCTGGATGCCTTCGGCTCCGGCAGCTCTGGGGTTCCAACTCCTCCTCTTCCCAAGGAATGTGCCATGCCAAGGCCGAGCTTCCCATGAATTCCTCCCGCTGGAGCTCCTTCATTTCCCTGGAAAACACCCCAGCTTTGGTGTGGTTTCCCCAAAATTCTCTGGAAAAGCCTTATCAGGGATACCCTGAGAGGGCAGCTGCAACTGGACAGAGCTGAGATTATCCCTAGGGAAGTGGGAAGCACCAACTGGAAGTTGGGCAACTCAGAAAATAACGGGAACGTCATTCCCATCCTGCAAGGAAACAGAGGGAAAAGAGCCAGGATGGATTTGATCCCAAAGAAATGGGCATTCCGGCAGCACCCACGGCTCCTCTTCCCACTGCGTTCTCCTGGGTGTGGGAATTCCCAGGAGGATTTTTCTCTTTGAATGGCACCTCGGCAGGATTGAACCCAGGAGCATCTCCGGGATTTTTACTGGGAAGAGCTGGAAAAGCAGCACACCACGCCCCAGCCAATGGTTTCAGGAATGTGCAGTGCTGGCACCGCCTTTCCCTGGAGCTTTTCCCTGCCCAGTTTCCCAATCTCTCTTTCCAAATCTGTGGCATTCCAGACTGATCTCCTCTGGAATCCAGGCTATCAATTTCCCTGGCAGCTCTGGCTCCAAGTGGGAATGCCGGAGTTGGAACTCCCACCTGGATTTCAAAAGCCATTCCCTGAAGGTGGAGAATCCGCCCTATCCCAGCGTGATCCATCTGGGATCAAACAGCCGTGGCTCCCAGGGATGAGGAATGACAGTTTCCTTTTGGTGGGATCAATATTCCCCCCTGGAATCACCCTCCCGGTATTCCAGCTCTTTCCTGGGGATAGCACTGCTTGTTCTTTCCACTTTTGTGGGATCTTAGGGATTGTCCTTCCCACGTCATTCCCTCCTCCTCTGGAGGGTTCCAAACTGGGGAGCCCAAACCCCCCCCACCCCGTGGGAACAGCCAGGAATGTCCCGTGGGATCACTCAGGGCCGAGGGGATGAATCCAAAAGTGTCCCGGATGGGAACCCCTGGGATGGGATCTCCGCTGGGATGTGGCAGCACAGGAATTCCCAGAAATGACCCTGAGCTCTACATGGGCATCCAGGCCTCATTCTGCAGTTTTAAGCTTTTCTCGGAATTCCGGGCAGATTTTCATCCCCGACGACTCTGCCTGATCATCATCAATATTTGGGAGCGTGATCAATCCCGATGGAGCCGAGCTGGGATATGGATGCAGTCGGAGGAAGGAGCAGCTCTGCCCGTTCCCAACAATATTTCTCTTTGTTTCCTTCCCTTTTCATTATGGAATTAACGAATTCTTTCCCTTCCAAAGGGGACGAGGGCAAGGAGAGCTTGGGGCAAAAGCAGAACTCTGGGAAGAGTCCAAAAATCACCAGTTTGGGAACTTCCAGCACGGAGCCTCCCTGCCCGCTCCTTCTCCGTGCCTAATGACCGTGCTGGGAAGGAATAGAGACGGATAAAGGGGATTAATTGGGATTTTAATGAGCTGGGACACTCCCCTTGGGATGAGTTCCCGATGTTCCGGGCACGGATCTTGGCATGGACCTCCTCCTACAAGCAGGAGAGCTGGAAGGAGAAAAGATGGAATGGGATGAAGGCGGATGGGAGTTTCTTCATGGAATGGGTGGTCAGGCTTTGGAATTGCCCAGGAAGGTTTGGGATACCCATCCCTGGAGGTGCCCAAGGAATGCCTGGATGTGGCACTCCTGGGCTGGGTGACAGCTTGGACTCGACGATCCCAGAGGCCTTTTCCAAGCTCAGCAATTCCACGGGATTCCGTGGGACTAAAGGCAACCTCACAGGCTGCAGCTGGGGCTGAGCTTCCCCAACACTCCCCGGGATGACTCATCCCAAAATTCCCCAAAGTATTTTGCCAGGTGTTTGTTTCTCCAGGCAGCTGCTCCTTCCATGTTTAGTCATTCCCGGGCCAAGATTCCACACCCAACCTGGGACTAAAAAGGGCATTCTCTTATCCCTGCAGGAGCACCTGGAGGTGGGAATACTCTCCCTGGAAACACTCGGGTTCGGGCCGCAGATGGAAACCGAAATTCCCATTTCTTTTCCCAAATAATTTGTATTTGTAAACCACAGTGAGCGCTTGGCACGAAGGGAAAATAATCACTCAGGGAAAAATGTTATTGCTGGGAAGACAGATATTTACATTTAAAAAAAAAACTTTGGGATAATTCCGGTGGCTAAAAGTCGAGAGGCTTCCGTAGGAGGATGAGGAGTTTGGAATCCTGTGAGGGAATGCTGGGATCAACGGAAAAACACGGCCAGCCCTTGGAAAAATATCACTTAATCCGATGCATTTAGATTTATTTTCCTTGACATTTTCCCTGGTGAACAGCTGGGATCAGCTGGAATTTGTCCGGAATCACCTCCGTGAAATCAGCAGCTCTTTCAACCGGAGTCTTGGAACACGGGGAGGGCGAACCTGGCAAGAATTCCCTCTCTTCTTGCCATTAGGAATAACTTTGGGGGTTGTTCTGCTGGATTTCTGTTGGCTGGGAGCAAGGTGCTAATCCGGGCCGATTCCCTGGGATCCTCCACATTCCGTATCACGGAATACTGAGCTGGAAGTGACCCTGTGGAGAAAAGGGGGAGAAAAAGGGGGGTGTTTTTTCCCTCCCCCACCTCTCCCTTTGCTGATGGAATATTTGTTTGATATGGAACCGTAACTAAACAGGAGGCAGCTCCTTTCCAAGCGGGAAAAGCATTCACATCCTGTCCTTTCGCCAGAGACTAAACATCATCCACCTGTTCTCCAGCTCCTGGATGGAGACACGGGATCTTTAGGATATCCCATGACTCCCTCCCACCACCCCACCCTCCCCCCCAAGGACTCAACTATTTAAAAATCAATTAAAACCATTGGAATTCATCCTTGACTGGAAGAGGTAAGGAGTTACAGGATACATGGATCAGACCTTCAGTATTCCCTGGAATGCAATAAGGAATCCTTTGCCTCCACAGGCAACTCCGGGGTTTAGCGGGGGTTAAAGTTTTAGGGAGAAGAAGAAGTTTGGGAAGTGCCAGCAGCTTAAAAATGTGTGCTAAACAAACGAACGAGCTGTGCCAAGGATCTGCTCCGTGCCAGAAGGAAAACATCACGGACACGCTCCCGGAATCTGCATTTCCATCGCCCTGACACATCACTTGTCAGGGGTCGGGATTGCAGGGATTTGACCCCAGAGCAGCCCCGCTCCCTCCTGCCCTGAACTTGTGGGAATGCATCCTGTCACCGACGCCGCCACGCAGGAATGAGCTCCCCGGAAAAAATGAGAGGGAGCGTCCGGAATTCGCAGCCCGGAGCCAAAATCCTGGGCGCCTTCATGGCCGGGTCGGTGCTGAGCTGGCTCCGAGCTCTTTCCGCAGAGACCTTCCCAAAAGGGGGCCTTGACCTTGGTGGGAGCCCTTCCAGTGACTCCTGGATGTGCCCAAACCTCGGGAACGTGGAGTTGGTATCCAAACGTTGGCTCCACAATCCGAGGGAACACGGAGGGGTGGAAAGGGCTTTTAATTAATTAATTAATTTTTAAATTCATTCTACTTTATTTCATTTATTTACCACCTTGGTCCATTAAAGTCATCGGTTTTCCAGAGCTCCAAGTGTTCAGCCTGGAGAAGAGAAGCTTTGGGGTGACCCAGCTGCAGCATTCCAGGACCTGAAGGAGCTACAAAAAACACGGAAAGACACTGTTTCCAAGGGATGGAGTGATGGCCCAGCAGGGAATGGTTTCCCACTGACACAGGGCAGGGGCAGATAGGATATTGGGAAGGAATTCTTCCCTGTGAGGGTGGGGAGCCCCTGTGATGGAATTCCCAGAGCAGCTGTGGCTGCCCCTGGATCCCTGGAAATGTCCAAGGCCAGGCTGGACGGGGCTTGGAGCAACCTGGGACAGTGGGATGTGTCCCTGCCCATGGCAGGGGTGGCACTGGATGAGCTTTAAGGTCCCTTCCAACCCAAACCATTCCATGATCTTGGAATTTGACGGTTGGACTCAATGACATTAAAGGTCTTCTCCTATTCCCTCTCGGTTTGCCCCAGTGTCCAGGTTTTTCCCACCAGAACCTTGCTGGGAATCCAACTTTGCTGCTTTCTCCCTTTTCCTACAAAACACACATGGCTTTCCTCAATTCCCGTGGTTTTCAAGTGACACCGGGATCCTGGAAGTGTTCTGCCAGGATATTCAGAACCCCTGCTCCTCGAGACTGAACATGAGGGGGGAAGCCGCGGGATGTGTGATCTGCAGCACGATCCCATGCCAGAATTCCTTCTGGAGAACAGGACAAGAGGCTGAGCAGTGCTCGCTGCCGACACGCGGAGCTGCTGTGCGTTCGGTCAGGAATTTCTCTGGAATGTGCATTATCAGCCCATGCTGAGAGCTCCGTCCCTGATTTGGGGGGTGATCCGGAGGTTTGCTTGGCTCCCGGGAAAAGGCTTTTGGAAGTTCTCTCTGCAGAGCCGTGGTTGATATCCATGCTCGGATTCCTCTGGATTAAGAGGAGGAGCAGGGCTGCAGCCCGGGCTGCTCTTTCCGAAGTCTGCAGCATCCTCTGGTGGAGCCCTAAGGAAGGGATAGGCATCCAGGGAAAACACACCAGGATGTTTCCTGGGGAGAAGGGGGCTCCAGGGGGAAGGAGCCTGGGATTCCAGGACATTTCCATCCCTTGCTCTGCTGGGGATGTCCTGGCTGACCTCGAGCCCCAAATGCCCGATGGATCAGGAGCAGAACCTGAGTGGCAGAGCTGACTCCCAGCTTTTCCCCTTTTCCCGGTTTTAGTCACCGCCATCAAAGCCCGAGGTGTTTCTCCACTCAGATAAAATCTGAGTTCCCAGGCTCCGATTCTTTCCCGGATTTGGTTGTTTTGGCTTAACGGGTGGTTTCATTTCACCATCCCGGCGCCTGGAATGCCTCACCCACCACAGGACACCCGGGACTGGCATCTTCCACCTCTGCCTCCCGTGTGTTTCATCCCTCCTGCTGAAACTCCAAAATCGAGGATTGGGAAAGAGCAGCTACGGTGCTCTTCCTTCTCTCTCCCCACAGGAGAGCCACGGAGAATTCCAGAGGTTCTAGGGAGCCCCCGAACTGCATCTGAGTGAGCACCTCACCTCCGGAACATCCGGAGAATCTCCTGAGAAATAGAACCGGGGGACAGAGGGCAGCGTGAAACCCAGCCCTGGGAAAATCCCTCCTGGGATGGACACACGGATACAGCCCAGCGGTGTATCCAGAAATTCCCTCCATCCTTGTGGAATCCGAACTAAATTGGCCGGGAGACTTCCAGCTCCTCTGGGTGAGAGCAGCTGAGCACGCCGGTTTTCTGATAAAGGAAAAGCAAACACCATTCCCTCGTGTGAAGATATGGGAATATTAATCCTGACATTTCCAAAATGGATCACTCATATCACTCCTTGTTCTTCCTGCTCCGAGAGCTGGGTCTGGACAATAGAAACATTCCCTGGCTACAAACAAAATAATCAGGATTGAAACCGTGGATAACACAGATGTCTGCCTTTCCTGGTTTATTTTTTTATGAAGGAATTTATTTTACATTTCCTCAGGGAATCGCAGTCATCCAACATTTTTACAAGCTGTTAAAATGCCAAGATTAAAACCTGCATTTAAGTGGGGGAAAAAATTCTTCAAAGGAGGAATTTATCTCGGAAAAAAAAAAAAAATTGAAGCGCTTGGCAGCCCACTTCAAAATGATTTGATGTGATAAATGCCGGGAATATGGGATCATCAGCGGGAAGAAACAGGGAGACCCTGAGCATCTCCTACCCGCAGGTCCACCCCACTGCAGTTCAGAGCTTTTCCCTAAACACCTCTCTTAACTCCGGCACAGAGCTCCCAGTATCCTCATGGATATCCCAGTATCCTCATGGATATCCCAGTATCCTCATGGGTATCCCGGTATCCTCATGGGTATCCCGGTACCCACGCCGGGAGATGCTGAGGAGCTCTGGGGCGGCATTCAAAGCGCCCGAGGAAACGCATCACCGAGGTCATTTAACCTCATAAAACCGAGGCTTTTGGAAAACGGGGAAAAAAAATTGTTTCCCAAATGGAGCGTTTGGGGAGCGGTTTCTTTACGGATTCGGGTCGGTTCCAGGCGGGGACTGGGGCTTTTAAAGGGTTTTTAATCCCAGATTTGTGGGAACGCCCTGCCCACACTGAAGATGGCGGCGGCGCTGCGGCCGCCGCGGCGCTTTGGGGCGGGAGCCGGCGGGGTAAGGGCGGGCCGGGGCCGGGAGGGACCCTCGGGATGGAGCCCGGGAGCGCCGGGAATCACGCCCGGCATGGGCGGGAGTCACCCGCGGGAGCGATCGCGGCTGCTCCCGCCCGGAGGGAAGGGATTGCCGGGCGCCGCCGGCTCCGGGAGCGCACAGGTGACTCCGCGTCCCCAGGGACATCATCCCGGTGATGCCAAGCGCCGGGATAAGCATTCCCTTGTCTCCGCTTCCCTTGCAGCGCTACCCAGTTTTCTGCCCGCAGGTCAAAACCTTGGGGCTGCACTGGAAATGCAGAAGATGGTGTGCGACATTCCCGTAGGATGGTGAGCGTCGGTGCTGTTCCAGCCTGGAATTCCTCGGGGGAGGAGCCTTTCCAGGGGTGTCCCGAAGGTAACGTGCTTAGGGAGAAATCCAAGTGCTCTGTGTTTAAAGAAAAAAAAGAAAAAAATAGAACTTTAAGACTTTCGGAGGAATTTGGCCAGCAGTTTGCTGGAGGGAGAATGGAAATTCTCTGGAGCATAAATTGAGATTTTTCTGGAGGATAAATGGAGACTGGGGGGGTATTACCTGGGTATTACATGGAAATTTATTCTGGACAATAAATAGGGATGCTCTGGAGCATTAATGGAGATTTTCAGGTGGATAAAATAGCAATACTTCTGTCAGGTAAATGAAGATGTTCCAGAGGATAGACTGGGATTACCCCCACCCCCGCCCCAGAATATAAATGGAGATTCAGTGAAGAAGTAACGGTGGCTCTCTGGAGAATAAGTGGAAATTCTCTAGAGGATAAATTGAGATTTTTTTTTTTTTTTTTAAATTCCCCCTGGAGCATTTCTCTCTAGAGGATAAATGGGGATGCTCTGGATGTTCGTCGTCCTATCCAGACATCTCCAAACAAGCTGGAAACTTGGTACAGTTCCTGACCTGCCTAATTTGGTGGATCTGCATCATGCAGGAATTCCTGCGAGGAATTTCCCAGGGGATTAGCACAATTGAGGAACTCCAGCTGTTATTTATGTCCTGCTAATTCTCTTCCTTACCTGTTATCTTGTTGTCTCACTGCTATAAAGATAATTTTGTTACCACAGTCCACCTTTTAAAGACCCTTCTGATTGTTTACACCGTCCATTGGTATTCCAAGGATTCTCATTTTGATCCCTGCTGGAGCCCTTTGTTGCAGACGCATGTGCAGCTACTGAGAGTTAAAAGGAATCTTTCCCGGGGAAATAAATTAAGGAAAAACTTCCTCTTCCCTCCCCTGAAGAGAAACTTAAGATCTCTTTGGAAAGACCTGAGGGAAAAATCAAGTAACCAAGGCTTGTGTATCCTTGGCAAAAAGCAGGGTGGGTTGCTATGGATAACAGGATGTTATTTGGGGAATACTTAGTCCTTTTCTGTGTTAATTATTTCATGGAAAAAATGACATCAAATATACAAATATAAATATTTTCTTGGAGATTCAGGCCGGTTTTGGGCTTTATTTTTGTAATGGAGCTGTACCAATTCCAGTTGTACCAATTCCAGTTGCACCAGTTCCAATTCCTTATCAGGAACTCCGCGACTGAATCGAAATACGGTTTGAGTTTTGTACCGGTTCTGATGCAATTTAAGTGATTTTGCAATTAATCTCTTGGATTAATTATCCCTTCGGAAAATTTTGCACACGTGTGCACATTGTGAAAGTATTTAGTCCCAAATTTCCAGGGAAAAAGCTGGAAAGGAGTTACAAACAAACCCATAAAATTGGGGAGAAATGGGGTTTTCCTTTAAATCCTTGGAAGGAGTGTTTTGGAGACTTAAGGATTCGGCAGCGCTTTGGAAAACTAAAGATCAGGCCCCCAAATGGGAACAGCAAACGCAAATCTCGGGGGTTTTTTCCTGAAGGAAAAAATGGTGGGAATTGCCATGGATTCGTGGGAAGGTGCTTCAGTTGCTGGGAGCGGGGGGTTAATCCAGAAGCAGCTGAACTTGGAGTTGATCTTGGAACTTATCTCTCCCATCGAGTGGCTCCGTGTCGGATCCCGGTGTTAGCGGGGCTCCCGTGGGAGCGCGGGGCGGGTCGGGATCTTATCGCGGCTGGGAATCTCGCAGAGGAGCAGCAGGGAATTAGCACGAGCTGCTCCCATTGATTTCTCTGAGCACACTGCACGCCACCCGGGATCCCCTGCTGGAAAACACGGAGGCGGCAGATGGGCTGGAAGCTCCTGTGGGCTTTGGAGCCGAACCTGTGGGTCTGTGCTGCTTCCAGTGTGCTGGAGTTGTGTCTCCACAAGGGAGCAGTTGGCAGGCGTTGGGTCGGGAGCGTGGCAGGGATCCCTGCGAGCCATCCTTTTCCAGCAGAATTTAGGGAATGCTCTCTTAAGCCCACATTCCCTCAATTCCCTGCTCCTGGGAGATGGTTTGGTTGAGGTGGTGGTGATCCATCAAAGGCTGGAGGTCTTCTGCAGCCTCAGCGGTTCTACACTTCCACCTGCGCAGGGTGAAGGAGGAATTAGGGCACGGAATTCCACTGGACTTTCCCATGGAAAGATGGGGAAAAGCATTCCAACATTTTTCTCTCTCTTCTGGCAGGATGGAGAAGAAGAAAATCCTGATGAAATCCAAGGTTGCCGCTCCCAACCTGCTGAGGGCTCTGCATTCCCTGTACCGGCTCGGGCACCTCTGCGACGTGACGGTGCTCACCCAGCACCTGGGAATTCAGGAGGAATTCCTGGCTCACAAAGCCGTCCTGGCGGCTTCCAGCAACTACTTCAGGGGGCTTTTCCTGCACCAGGAGATGCTGGACACCAAGGAGTGCACGGTGACCCTGCAGGACATCTACACGGAGGAGTTCACCTCCTTCCTGGAGTTCGTGTACACGGCAGAGGTGGAGATCGAGGCGGGAAAGCTCCAGCGGATGAAGGAAATAGCGGAAAGGCTGGAATGCCAGGATTTGCTTGACATCTGTGAGGAAGTGAAGGCAGAGGGCAGGAAGGGCTTGGATTTGAGCCTCCACCCCAAAGGGCAGAGGGCTGAAGGTGGGGGATCGCAGTGGCCTCGCATCCAGCAGGAGGAGGACCCCAGGAACTCTTCCCAGGTCGTGGCAATTCCCATGCAGAGGAAGCTTTGGGACAGGCAGAAACGTAAGGAATTGCTGCTGGGCTACGAGCTCGTTGGAGGCCAAGCTGGAGGCCTGGAGCAGGAGGCCACGGCTTTTCCAGCCCCAAAATCCGGGCCGGCAAAGCCGCCCGGGTGCGTCAAGGAGCGGCCGGGCGTGGATGTCTCCAGCCTGGAGAAGCAGGAGGGCCGTTCCCTCCGCAGGGAGCAGGAGCGGGAATCCCAGGCGTGTTCCTGCCACGACGCAGCCGTCGGCTCCAAGCGCAGCCTGGCTGGGCACATCCGGAGCCGTGCCGGGGACAGGCCCTACCAGTGCCAGCGCTGCCCCGCCGGCTTTGCCCACAGGGCTGCCTACAGCTCCCACCCCAGGTACGGCATTCCCGGGAATGCGACTCCCGGGAAAACTGTTCCTGGAGTGCCCCCCGACTCAGTTCAGAATTCCTTGGATCTGACTCGAAGCGTGTTGAAATCAGGATCTTTTTTCTGTCGGCCTCACGGTGCAGATGACTGGATCGAGGTGTCCCGGATGGGGAATTTAGGGAGTTTCCCATTGGATTAAGGGGGAACTTGTGCAACCAGGTTTCTTTGGAATCCTCAGATTCGGGGTTTTTAAAATAGGAATTTTGTGTTTACCTAGGCATTTAATCTCCTTTTCCTCTGGTTTAAATCCACGATTTCGTGGCCCGGGAGGAGAAGTCCATCCTATGTTCCTGCTCGGGGTACGGATACAGATCTTACTGAACCGAGGCACTTTAATTGTCTTTAGCTACCTGGTCCAACTCTTCCCAAAATCTCCCTGTTTTCAGGCTTCCCAAACGTGCTGGAAATTTCTTAAATGGTGTAAGGAATGATTCAGAGGAAAGGACTCTTCCCCCGAGGCCCGAATTGAAACAATCGAACAATTAATGAGTTTCAATTAAACTTACTGAAGCTGTGCTCCATTTTTAACAGGAAAATCCATGAGTCTGGACACGAGAGGAAGCTCCTGCCTGTCTACTGGATGGTGGTTCCACCCACGCAGGGCCCGACCCCCACGAGCCGTGACAAAGATCCCGATGGAGAGACTTGGGATGGGTGTGAGGAAGATCCCGGGAATTCATCTGCTGCCGAAGCAGGCGGGAGCGAGGGGCAAGAGGGACGGAGGCAGGAATCCCAGGAAGATGAAGGAGGGAACGGAGATGGAGGTGGAATGAGCGTGAAGGGCGAGGAGCGGGGAGACTACAAGGCGGGATACTCGGAAGCCGAAGGAAGCAGGGACAACGAGGAGTGCTCTGAGGAGAAGGAAAAGGAGGATGAAGCCTCAGCGGAGAAGGAGCCGGGCTTTAAACTAAAGAAAGCCAACAGGAGTGCGGCCGACAAGAAATCCGCCTGCGTGATCCGCTGCGACAAATGCCAGGAGCAGTTCCCTTCGCGGAAGCGGTACGTGGATCACTGCCGGGACGTGCACCAGAGCCTGCCCGGCAAGGCGTACCGCTGCGAGCTGTGCAGCAAGGCCTTCGCCAGCTCCGCCAGCTGCAAGGAGCACCGTGCCTGCGTGCACAGCGACGAGAGGAGCTTCTCCTGCGGCCTCTGCCAGGCCACCTTCAAGAGGAAGCGGGACGTGAGGACGCATGCCGTGCGGAAGCACGAGGGCAGGGCCAAGCGGCCGCTGTGCTCCGTGTGCGGGAAGATCCTGAGCTCCCGCACGGCGCTGGTGTTCCACATGCGGACGCACACCGGCGAGAAGCCCCACGAGTGCGCCGTCTGCCACTCCAGGTTTGCGCAGCCCTCCCAGCTCAAGATCCATACCAGGTCAGCCTCCGGCCCTTCCCGCTCCTCGCCCCCCCGAGCGGGAACGTGGCGGTGTCGGGTTCGGTGGGATCCGTGATTAATTCCCTTGCGCAAAGGCTTTGGCTCCGCGTCGCCTTTCCCGCGGTCGGGATTTCGACATGGATGCCCTGTCCGAACTCGCAAGGGATAGCCGTCACTCGGGACAGGCTCTGGAATCCCACGGTGGCCCTCGGTGATGAAGAGTGAGTCAGGGATCCCGGAGGGGCGGATCCTGAGCCGTGCTCGCTCTTGGAGCGAGGAGTTGCCCTGGGATTTCATCTCCGTGTGCAATTCCAAATCCGGGGCTGCTCAGCTGCAGCTTGAGGGGATGAGTTGCTCCCTGGATGTGCGGAGCCTGACGGGATGAGTTGCTCCCTGGTGGTGTCTGTGTGGATGTGTCCTCTCCCAGGAGAGGGTGAATCATCCCATGGAAATTTCCCATCTTTCTCGGGAGCAAGACTGATGATGCTCCTCTGTCCTGACGGCTCAAGATCAGGAATGATTTTGGACGTCACCCTGTTTGGGTTGGAATAAGTTAAGACCAAACATCAGGCTCGGATTTTTCGGATTCTCTGTAGTTTTCTGTCATTTTCCCTTCTCCCCTCCTTTCCCATGCCCTGAGCTCCCACGACTCCTGGGAAAAAAAAAGAGGTGGATTTTGTAGGGCCTGAAAGTGAGGCAAAGGTAAATTTTAATTGGCGATTTTACTGCTGGGGTGTAGCGCCTGTGCGTGGAAACGCTCCCGTTTCCCGAGGGAGCAGAACTTCCCTTTCCCCCTTTACACTGAAAACCCAAAGGCAGTTTCAAATGCAGTATTTTAGGGATCGAGGCCTGAGGAATTGCTGATCCCTGGTGCTCTGTGTCCCTCAGATCCCACACCGGGGAGAAGCCCTACGTTTGTGAGGACTGCGGCGCTTCCTTTGCCGACCGAGGAAAACTCACCGGCCACAAGAGGACACACACAGGTGAGAATTAAGGAATTCCAGGTGGTCTCTCCCAGCCCTCTCCCGTTCCACTGCTGGGAATCGCTGGGATGTGGAGAAGGCGGCTCTCGGATACTCACAGGGGAGTATCCAAGTACCAGGAAGGAATTGGTAGGGATGGAAGGAATTTTAGCCTGGGGAAGAGGAGGCTCCAGAGGGCTTTTGGTTGCTCTCCATAATCCCCCGATGGGAGCCAGAGGGAATTTGGGCTCTGCTCCCCAGGAAGAAGGGATAGCGTATGAGGAAATGGCCTCAAGTGGTGCCGGGGGAGGCTCAGGACATGGGGAAGAGTTCCTTCACGGCGAGGGTTGTCAGGCATTGGAACAGGATGGAGTCCCCGTGCCCAGATGTGCTCAGGGAACACCTGGACATGGTGGCAGTGATGGCCACGGCGGGGATCGGGCACGGGTCGGACTCGATGACCTCGGAGCCTGGATTCTGCGACTTGCAGACGGGCTCCGAAGGACACAATTCCTGCGGGAGAATTGCCAGCGGGCGGTTTCCGTCTCCCTTCCCTCAGGAGAGCGCCTGTTCCGCTGCGACGTGTGCGGGAAGCACTTTGCCACCAACGAGTACCTCAAGTGCCACAAGCGCTGCCACCTGGGAGCCAGGCCCTACGCGTGCCAGGTGTGCGGGAAAACCTTCGGGCTCAGAGCCTCCCTGGCCCAGCACAGCAACGTCCACGCAGGTAATTCCCAGCGGTGGCTTTCCCCAGGGTGGACGGGGATATGAACTGTGGGGGATCACTGGGGTTGGAAAAGAGCTCCGAGGCCACCGGGTCCAAGCCGTGCCCGATCCCCACCTCGTCACCAGCCCGGGGCACTGAGCGCCGTCTCCAGGCGTGCCTTGGACACCTCCAGGGATGGGAGGGAAGCAGGGAATTGGGAAGCAGGGCTCATCCCTACCTTGGCTGGTGGGAACGTTGGTGTGGTATCCTAGGAAACCTTGCGCAGCTGAAGGAGCTCGGAGGAGAGGATGGGAAATTTGGGAAACATTTCTCGTGGAGTGGTTGGGGTTGGAAGGGACCTTAGTGGGGACCATCTCACTCCCCTGTCCCAGGTGGCTCCAAGCCCCCACCCAGCCTGGGACACTTGCAGGGAAGGGGCCGGAGAGCCAATCTCCTAATTGCTCCGGGGTGGTTATTCCCAGAGAGCCGTCCCTATTTCTGCGAGCAGTGCGGGAAGCAGTTCACGCAGCCGGGAGCGCTGCGGCGGCACCAGCGCATCCACACCGGCGAGAAGCCCTACCAGTGCCGGGCCTGCGACCGCACCTTCACCGACATGTCCACCCTGCGCCGGCACGTGGCGGTACGGCATCCCGCGGCACCCTCCCGCCCCATTCCCGCCGTGCTGGGAGCGGTTCCCCAGGTTGCCGGGGTTTTCTTCCCTCCCTGCCCATCCAGCCACGTCCCAGTGCTGGGGAAGGAGTCGCCGCCATCCCCGGAATTGGCTGGATGCGGCAATTCCTGACGGCCACCAAGGGCTGCACTCCCGCTGCGAGGGCTTTTCCTAAATGGAAATGTCTGGGGAAGGACAGGGGAGCTGAAGGTGGTTTTTCCCCGATGCTCCAGCCCTCATTCCAGCCCTGGGGCACGAGGCTTTATCCGGCCTGGTGTCAGCAGGAATTCACGCGGGAAAACGCCGAGCTCGGCTCTTCCCAGAGACCTCCGGGTCCTGGAAGCGACAGCGAGGACAGAACAGGAGGTTCCCTTCCAGTTCCAGGCGCGTGCTCTGCCTCCGTGCTGGAATTCCAGCTGGTTCTGGACGCGTTCCGAGCCAGAATTCCAGCGCGGAGCTGGCAGCGGGGCCTTGTTCGTGTTTGAGCTGAGCCTCGGAGCTCGGGATCGCGGCGCTATCCCAAAATTGCTGGGCTCGGCCCTGGATTCAGCTCAGTGTTTGGAAGTTTAGGAGCAGATCCGATTGTTTTCCCCACCTCACTCCCTTTCTTCTGTTCCCAGATCCACGACCGGAACGCTCACTGGAGGAGCTTCCTGATCGACCTCACACCGAAAAAAGACCACAACTGGTCCAAAATCGAGACTTTTGCGGAAGCGCTGCCGGGAGGGGATTCCGTGCCGGGAATTCGGTCGCTTGGCCACGGGAAGCTTTATAAGGCAGAAAGTGCTAAAACGGCAGCAGCACACGTGGCACCTGGGGCTGGGGACCCCGGGGACACTGATCCCCCTTCCCTTCTGTATTTATGAGCTCGGGTTTAGCCCCAGGAGTGGAACGGCGGGAATGATCCCTTGGAATGCAGGGAATCGCTCCCAGTGCTCACCGCAGCTGCCTCGGCAGCTGGATTGCAGGTGGTAAAGGGGTGATTCCTCACGAGGGTGTTTGTTCCAGTGAAATGTTTTTCCCAAATAGCTGTGGGAGCATCCCGCTGGGAATGGGCAGGGCGGAGTCTGTGTGTGTGTGTGTGCGTTTATACAAACACAGCGCGGTGCCGCCGCTGTAAATCACCGATTCCTCCTCCAATAAAACTGTCAGTGCCGTCCAGCCCGTCCCTCCTTCATTCGCCTGAATTTCCCCGGGGAAAACGCTGGGATTTGGGAAGGCGGAGCGGGCGGGGGGGACGGCGTAGGCCGCGTTGCCTAGCAACGCCCGGCGCGCATCGTGACGTCACTTCCGGCGCGCCGCCGCCTCGGCCGGGGCGGGCCGGGGTGGTGGCGCGTCAGCGCTTCCGGCCGCGCCCGGGGCTGAGCGGGAGCAGCGGCCGGGAACGGACCGGGAACGAACCGGCAGCGAGCTGGGAGCAAACCGGGAACGGGCCGGGAGCGGTGAGTGCGGGAGCCATGGCGGGCCAGCCCCGCCCGCCTCCTTTCTCTGCCCTCTTTCCCCCTTTATTGCCCCTCTCCCCTCCTCTTTTTTCCCCCCCTTTTTCCCCTCGTCTTTCCTCCCCGCTTCTCTTCCTCTCCCCTTGTTTCTCCGCCTTCCCCTCCTTGTTTCTCCCCTCTCCTCCCCTTCTTTCTCCCCGCCTTCTTTTCCCCCACCCCAGCATTCCCGTGCGACCCAGGATCCTTTCCAAAGTGAACTGGAAGTGGGCACTGGCGAGGGGGGTCCCCTATGACTTCAGGAGGGAAATTCCACCTGGGAATCCTCTCCCCGTTCCCCCTTGGGCTGCAGCTTTTTGCCTCTTTCCAGCCAGGTTTGCCCCTGGAAGGGGAGGCATTCCTGGGAAATGCGCGGTGCTCAGATGGGAGTTGGAGGGGGAGTTGTGAAAATAAGGCCAGAAACAGTCAAAAATCATTTTTATTGGGGTAAAAAAGTGGCGTTTCGGTGGCACTGGTTGTTTATAAAGCACTGGCTGAGACATCACTTAATCCCCAGCGAATAAATGGAAAGGAATTCCTTGGGGTCCGGTAGGAACAGGGGTCAGCTCCGCAGATTCCTCAGGGAATCCAGGGAAGCAGGGTTTGTTGTGGGGTCAGACGTGTGGGGAAGCGCCCCGAAACTCCCGTCCTTGTAGAGGCTTTGGAGCAGCCTCCAACATTCCCGGGAAACAGGGCCCAGCGGAAGGCTGGGAATGGCAGGTTCCATTGTCAGGCATTCCCGTCACTGTGGGGATTTTTGGTGTGTGGGTACAAGTTCCCATCCCCTGGGAGCTTGGGATTTTGTTTGGAAAGCATTTCCAGGCCGAGTTTTTGGGGCTGCAGGTGACTTTTATTTAATCTGGCCTTCCCTTTATTGCCTGGGAATCATTCCTGCATTCAGGAGCCTTCACTGGGATCCAGCTCCATATGCTCCAGCCCTGTCCCAGCCTCTGGCAGCCCCAAGGGTTTCACGGAAAGCTGGTATTGGGATTTAAGGTTCAATTTGCTCCGGGAGTCGGGAGGTCGGTCCGAGGTCGGATGAGACGATCTCGGAGAGCTCTTCCCACCCACCCTCGGCCGTTCCGTGAGACTCAAACCCTGGCTGATGTGCGCTCCCGTTGGCAGGGAGAAGAAAGATGGAAAGCTCTCCCGTGCTGCTGGAATCCAAGTCCTCTCCCATCAACCTGCTGAACGAGATGCAGCAGCTGCGGCTGCTGGGCCACCTGTGCGACGTCACGGTCAGCGTGGAGTACCAGGGCGTCCGCGCCGAGTTCCCGGCGCACAAGGCCGTGCTGGCCGCCACCAGCAAGTTCTTCAAGGAGGTTTTCCTCAACGAGAAGCCCGTGGACGGGCCCCGGAGCAACGTGTTCCTCAACGAGGTGCAGGTGGCGGATTTCGCCTCCTTCCTGGAGTTCGTGTACACGGCGCGCGTGGAGGTGGAGGAGGACAGGGTGCAGCGCATGCTGGAGATCGCCGAGAAGCTCAAGTGCCTGGACCTCTCCGAGACCTGCTTCCAGCTGAAGAAGCAGATGCTGGAATCCGTGCTGCTGGAGCTGCAGAACTTCTCGGAATCGCAGAACTCCGAGGAGGAGAGCGCCGGTCCTGTGGCGGCGGAGGCCAAGCGGGACCCTCCGGATCCTTCCGCGGCCGGGCCGGGCCACGGAGCATCTCCCGAGGGGCCGGCTGCCAAATCCAAGGAGAAGGCGGACAAAAAGAAGGAGGTGCTGAAGGCTCCTTACGCCAAGATCCGCCGGGCGAGCGGGCGCCTGGCCGGCAGGAAGGTGTTCGTGGAGATCCCCAAGAAGAAATACACCCGGAGGCTGCGGGAGCAGCAGCGGAACGCCGAGGAGGAGCAGGAGGAGCAGCAGGAGGGGGAGGAGAAGTGGCCCAAGGGCGAGGAGGGAGAGCGGGAGCAGCAGGAGGAGAGCTCCGGCAAAGGCGAGGGCTCCTCCCCGGAAAGCCTCTCCAGGGGCGAGGAGGACAGGAGGAAGCGCGGCGGCGCCTTCAAGTGCTCCACGTGCCACAAGGAGTTCCTGTACGAGAAGAGCTTCCTGAAGCACGTCCAGCAGAGCCACGGCATCGCCTCGGCGCCCGAGTTCCGCTGCGAGACGTGCGCGCAGACCTTCGCCAACCGCTGCAACCTGCGCAGCCACCAGCGGCACGTGCACAGCAGCGAGCGCCGCTTCCCCTGCCCGCTGTGCGCCAAGCGCTTCAAGCGCGGCAAGGACGTCCGCAGGCACGTGCTGCAGGTGCACGAGGGCGGCGGCGAGCGGCACCAGTGCCACCAGTGCGGCAAGGGGCTCAGCTCGCGCACGGCACTGCGGCTGCACGAGAGGACGCACACCGGGCACAAGCCCTACGGCTGCCCCCAGTGCGAGGCCAAGTTCTCGCAGCCCTCGGCGCTGAAAACGCACATGAGGTACGAGGGGAGGGCGGCTCGTCCCCCGGCATCGGGAGGGGTGGCACCGAGACTCACGGATCCCTGTTGTCTCCTCGTGTCCCGCGTGGGCCAGGGCCCGTGCTGCGGAGAAATCCGGGGGGGAATTCCTCCAGACTCAACACAGAGTCTGGAAATATTTGGGAAGGATGTGGCAGGGTTTTCAGCGGGAAGACGCCAGATTTGGGGGCGAAGCCGGGAAAACAATGGATCCGGGAGTGGGGAGGAGGTGGCGCGTCACCCATGGCACCCACGCGGAGCTGCTGCCGCGGCACGCGCCGCGTTTCCATCCCTGAGGGGTTTTAATCTGTTTTATGTGGTTTAATCTGATCTGTCAGTCCTTTTATCTCCCTCGGGGCATTTTTATCAGGGCAAAAGTCGTCTCTGAAGGGGTTGAACTTGATTTTATTGATTTTATCTTTCCGAGGGCTTTTTTATCAGAGCAGAATCATCCCTGAGGGCTTTTAGCCTGATTTTTATCCCTTATTTTCCCTGTCTCAGGGCAGAGCCCTTTTCATGAGGGCAAACATCATCTCTGAGGGGGTTAACCTGATTTTATCACTTATTTCATCTGTCCCAGGGCATTTTTATCGGGGTTAAAAATAATTTCTGAGGGACTTTCTGCCGATTTTATCAGTTATTTTCTGTGTCTCGGGGCAGGCATTTTGATCAGGACAAAACATCATCCCTGAGGGGTTGAACCTGATTTTATCACTTATTAGATCTGTCTCAGGGCATTTTTATCAATTTATTTAATTCATATCTGTGTGGTTTCACCTGATTTTATCAATTTGATCCTTATGAGGGCATTTTGTTCATGGCAGAAGTCAATTCTGAGCGGTTTAACCTGATTAAAATGTCTTGGGCCAGAGACACTTTGATGAGGGCAAAAATCATTCCTGCAGGGCTTGAGCCTGATTTTTTTAATGGAAAAGACATTTTTATCAGGGCAAAAAATACCTGGAGGAAGGGCTCCAGCCTGGTTTTATCCCTTTTTTTGTCTTAGGGCATTTTTATCAGGGAAAAATCCTCTCTGAGGGGTTTTTTTTTCCTATTCCCAGAGCCCTTTCAGGAATTTTGGACACTGGAAGCTCAGTGCTGCCTTCATATGGGCGTGCTGGGAATTTCTCCTCCCTTGGGGATCTATTTTGCCCCACGCCTCTCCAGGAAAAGCAGCCATCCCGACCCCCCTGAGGAGCTTTCCCTCACATCCCGAAGGATCGGGCGCCACAACCCGGAGAGCATTTCCTAAATCCGGCCGTGTTCCACCCAAGCAAAGCTCGGTTCCTCCGCAGCATTTCTGGGCGTGGGCATTGATCCAGCAGCAAGGATCCGTGGGAATGAGGGCAGGGCTCACCCTGGCGCTGGGATGTTCCCTTTTTCCTTGCAGGATCCACACGGGGGAGAAGCCCTTTGCGTGTGACGAGTGCGGGGCCCGCTTCACCCAGAACCACATGCTCATCTACCACAGGCGCTGCCACACAGGTCAGGCTGGGAGAGCGGGACAAACCCATCCCAGACGTTCCAGGGAAATGGGAAACGCTGCTCTCTGTCCGTGTTTTTCGGGATAATAGGACATGCTGTCATCTCTTAGGTGGGGTTTGCCTGAGAAGGGCTCCCAAGGATAGCCTGTGGTCTTAAGGTGAGGGAGGATTGATTTAAATTGGATTTTTGGGAAGGAATTCCTCCCTGTGAGAGCGGTGAGGCCCTGGAATAGTTTCCCTGGGGAAGCTGTGGCTGCCCCATCCCTGGAATTGTTCCAGGCCAGGTTGGGAGTGGCTTGGAGCAGCCTGGGACAGAGGAAGGTTTCCCTGCCCATGGAATGGTTTGGAGCTGGGTGACCCTTTAAATGTTCCCCTAGTGAGGTCATGCTCCGGAATTCCTGTGGGATATTTAAGAGCATTCCCAAAACTCTGCTGGTTCAATCCTCCCTTTCCCCCTTTTTTTTAGGGGAAAGGCCTTTCATGTGTGAAACCTGTGGGAAGAGCTTTGCCTCCAAGGAGTACCTGAAACACCACAACCGGATCCACACGGGATCCAAGCCCTTCAAGTGCGAGGTTTGCTTCCGGACCTTTGCCCAGCGGAATTCCCTGTACCAGCACATCAAAGTCCACACAGGTAGGATGGATCTGCTCCTTTCCCTGGACACACCCCTCACCATGGCACTATTCCAGCCAGGAATTCTCAGCCAGGTTTTTCCCCCCGTGCACGGCTTGATGTGTCGTGTCCTCCCCTCCTGCCACCACTCCTGCGTGGCAGCAGTTCCCTGGAACTGCTTCCAGAGGCTGTGGAGGCACCTTAATCACCTGCCAGGATCCTTGGGGAGGGAGAGCTCTGCCTATGGCTCTGAAGGGTTAGCCAGGGAACAGGGAAAATAGGATCTGTTTCCCAACAGGGAGTTTGTGGTGTTGTTTGGAGCGATCCCGGGGCTGGGAGCGGCTCGGGGGTTGTTGCTCAGTGAAGAGGGAATAAAGAGGAGGAATAGCTGGATTCTGGGCAGGACTTGAGTCTGCAATGGAAAATCCGTGGAAAATCTGTGGAGTGGCAGCACAGCTTTATGGGGCCGGGAGGGACGGGTTGCAATGTGACACCATTCCTACGCGGGGGATGTTTTCCCTGAGCGTTCCCAGCCCGTATCCCGCGCCGTGTTCCCAGGGGAGCGGCCGTACTGCTGCGACCAGTGCGGGAAGCAGTTCACGCAGCTGAACGCGCTGCAGCGGCACCACCGCATCCACACCGGCGAGAAGCCCTTCATGTGCAACGCCTGCGGCCGCACCTTCACCGACAAATCCACGCTGCGCCGGCACACCTCGGTACGGCCCCGCTGCCTGGCAATTCCCACTCCTATGGAAGCGGGGCACTCGGGGGGATGTGGGGGAGGAATTCTTCCCTGTCAGGGTGGGGAGGCCCTGGCATGGTTTTCCCAGAAATCCTGTGGGTGCCGCATTGCTGAAGCGTTCAGAACAAGGCTGGACAGGGCTTGGAGCGATCTGGGATCGTGGGAGGTGTCCCTGTCCGTGGCAGGGGGTGTCCCTGGATCATCTTTAAGGTCCCTTCCCACCCAAACCATTCCGTGACTCCAAAACAAAGACCTCTCCTGCCAGCATCAAATACAAGCTTGATCCAAGCTTTTTCTTGCCATTCCATATCCAGCTTTGTCCCTCCTGGTTATCCCTTTGCAGATCCATGATAAGAACACCCCCTGGAAGTCCTTCCTCGTCATCGTGGAAGGAGCCGCCAAGAACGACGAGGGGCACAAAACGGAGCTTCCCGACGAGGAATACGAGGTGTCCGCCAAAATCCCGGAAAAGCTGCTGTCCTTCCCAGAGAACAGCCCCTACCAGGGCTTGGCAGCCGGCCCGGGAAGCGGGAATTCTGGCCTGGACTGTAAGGCCTCGGGAGCACAGGAGTCCCTGCTGGGAGAGCTCACTGTGCTCCACACGCAGGCGAACTCTGGGCAGCCCCAGCTCCATGCCCTGGTGAACATGGAATAATTTGGGATTGCCTCCCGCTCCTTAGGCTGCTCCCCTTGTACAGTCCTTGGCCTGAGGGAAGCTGGGAGAGAGCGGATTTCCAGCTTTCCTCTGGAAATTCCTTCCCTGGCTCCATCTCCTGTGGTCAGGCACGGGCAGGGTGGCACCACTCCAGGGAGTTTGTGGGAGCTGATTCCCTGGGAATTCAGGGGGTGGCTCAGGTACCTTGGTGGTGCAGGTTTGTTTTCCAGGGAATTTGATGCCACATGGACAATCAGGATAACTGATGTGACATTCGCTGCGTTTTCCCCAGTGGAATTTCATCCAGGAAAAGTCTGGCTAAGTGTGCTTTTCAGGAAATGCTGGTTTCTCTCTGCTTTTGCCAAAGATCCCAAAGAGTGGGAGCGACTTTGGAGTTGCATTCCAGGAGTTGGGAGTCTCTGAGCAGCAAGAGGGCAGGCGGGAGCCAAGTGCTGCTTCCTTGGTTTTACCTTGGATTCCCTGGAAACTGGAGCAGTCTGGCACTTGGATCCCGTCACTTCTCACCTTCCAGCTGCTCCAGCTCCCAAGGAATCGGGCACTTAGGAGACCAAAACATCTCCTGGAAAAAAGTCTGGGAAGAGGAGCCATTCTGGAAAAGGCTCCATTGGGGGGCTTTTCCCGCTCCCTCTCAGTGGAATAGGATGTGGGGGTTTTTTTTTCCCCGGACAGGGAAGGAGCCTGGGAGCGTTGTCTCCTGTCCTTTGGGAGCAGCAGCTCCCTGCTACAGTGCAATGCTCCAGACCTCGGGATCGGCTTCCCGGTGCCAAAACCCACAGCTCTTCCCATTCCTCTTCCTGTTTCTTTGCCTGTTCCTGTAGTATTCCCACCGAGATTCCTCAGCTGAAGCTGGGAGCAGAACTTTGGGAAAGGTAAGCACAGTCCAGCCTAGCGAGGTCCAGCAATGAAGACCACAGAGGTATTTTTTGGGATAAAGGGATGGCGGAGGCATTCTCATGGAATTCAAAGCTAGGAAAAAGGGAATTTTTGTACCGGAGAGGGCATTTCCCAGAGGATATATTTGAGGTATTTATTCCTGCTGGAGCTCAGTTATTCCCAAGGGAATGAAAGGGGTTGTAGATATATTTAAAGGCTGAGCGGTTGGATCCGGAGCCGGGGAATGTTTTGTACTCTGGGAATACACGGAAGCGAGTTACTTGTCCGAGCTGTTCCTAATAAAATACAGAATATGGAGACCTCCCAGTGACTCGATCATATCCAGCGGGATACTCTGGGATACTGGCAGGCTGGGAACGTCCACCTGGAGAAGATTCCCTGGAAACCTCAGAAGGGGCCTGCAGGGAAGTGGGAGGGGATTCTTCAGCAGGAATTGCAGTGACAGGACAAGAGGGAGGGAAGGGCTTCCCAGTGACAGAGTGGGAATTCGGTGGGACATTGGGAAGTTCTTCCCTGTCAGGGTGGAAGAGTTTTCCCAGAGAAGCTGTGGCTCTTCTCCATCCCTGTAAGTGCCCAAGGGGCTTGGAGCTAGCTGGGATAGTGAAAGGTGTCCCTGGAACAGGGTGACCCTTAAGGTGCTTTCCCACCCAAACCATTCCATGATTCCAAACAGGAATTCAAGGAATCACGACTCCTCCCAGCCTCCATCATCCCACCACGCTCCAGCCTTTAGAGTTATCCAGAAAAACCACTGCTCCCTCCTTCCATCCATGATTTTCACTTTATTCATGAACAGAGAGTCACACCAAACATGATATTCCTGCTAAGGCCATTTCCTTAAATAAGTTTTCCGAGTAGGGAGTGATGGAAGTGGGGTGGGAATACAGCGGGAGTGGCGGAATTGTCACCTGGGAACCGTCACAATTCACCATGGATACAGCGGAGGACATGCTGGAGCTACTCACACACAGTTACCAGGTGTAGGGATGGAGTAACAGCCCTCCTGCTCCTCCTGGCCGACAACACCCACACAGGGAACGGGAACGCAGCCGAGAAACACCGGGAAAAGTGGAGCCTCCCACGCTGTGCTTCCCCTCATCCCGGCTCCCACCGTGCTGGATGCTGGACAAAGCCATTCCGAAGGGCGGGAATGGATGAACTCCCTGTGCTGCCAAGCCTGGAGCTGGGATATCCCTCCCGCCTCCCAAGCCCGGGCTTTTCCATCTGTTTGGGATGTTTGGGACGAACACAAGGACCTGTGGGAAGGGCGGGAGAACACCAAACCAAGGAGAATTTGGCATGGATAGGGATTTTTGGTCCTCAGAACTTCAGAGCCCAGCAAGCCGAGCTCTGTCCAAAGCCCAACATTCCAATCTCGCTTTTTCCAGAGGAAAGAGGGGCTGGAGCTGCCTGGAACAGCCCTTAAGTCACGACATCACTCTTCCCAAAGAGTGACAAATTGCACAAGCTCCCGACGCCTCTGACACATCCATGGGAAACCAGGCAGCTCCATCCTCTCTCCCTGTCCACGCATCCATCAATTCCTGCAGTAATTTTTCAACCTTTCCCAAGCAAACTGCACCCCCCACCCCCCCCCCGGCACCCGAATTCCAACAAGGCTCCCGTGGGATCAACACCCACATGCAGCCGAGGGGTTGGAATTTAGGGATCATGCCCAGCGCACTCGGAGGGACGGGTACAGAACCAGATCCTTCTTGGGTGGAATTCTTTGGGAAGTGGAGGGATGGGATGCACCACGAACTGAAGTGGAAAATCAATCCAAGAAAGATGGAAACCAACCAGGACCTAGGGCCGACACCGATCCCAGCACTCCTGGAATGCCTCTGGCATGGCGGGGCTGTGTGGGATATTCCCAATTCCCAAAGCCTCTGGCTAGCACCGCATCCAGACCCCTGAATCCAAGCGGATCCAACACTCGAGAACGGGAAAACGGGAACACAACAGGCTGGAAGCGCTTACTGGTACTGTGCTGGCCTGGATGGAATATTTACATGCTGGAATCAACGGAACAGCGGGAAAACCGGGAGCTGCAAGTGCAGGCACCGGGATGAGCGGGACCAAACCCGAGGAGGAGGAGGAGGAGGAAGAGGAATTCCGCTCCAAGAGCTTCTCCCGCCTCGGATCCGCCCGGAGCGTCACCACAGAGCTAAAGAAACACAGGGAGCCGTGGGAGTGGGAAGCGACGAAAGAAAGCGCGGGATTGGGTCGGGAATGCCCGGGATCAGGTCGGGAATTCCCGGCAAGTCCTCGGCTGGAGGCGGGAAGGGCCCGCGGGCGTCACTTGAGGTCGCCGTCGCCCTCTCCCTGGATGGTTTTCTTGATGCGCAGCAGCATCGTGGTGAGCCACTGATCCAGCCGGGAGATGGAGTCGAATTCCTTCACCTGGCACCGGCAAAAACCGGGATCAGGGAGCGGCCGGGAGAGGGAATGAGGCTGGGATGGGAGCGGGGAGGGGCAGAATTGTTCCGGGAATAAAGGGGAGGGAAAGGGTGGGGGAATGCAAAGGACAGTGAAGGGAAAGGGGCAGGGGGAAAGAAGGGGAAAGAAGGGGGGAAAATAATGGGAAAGGGGGAAAAACAAGGGGAAAGAAGTGGGGAAACAATGGGAAAAGGGAGGGGAAAAATAACGGGAAAGAGGGAAAAGAGGAGAGAAGGGGAGGGAT